>CM076571.1:363143017-363218017 GCA_034641835.2 Pinus albicaulis | reverse complement strand
TCATCTTTCTCAATTTAGTTTATGTTGTGATAAACTAGATTTGATCATGATATCTCTGTGTAATATGCTTTGTAAATACTTGATAGCGTAATAGTAGTTTATGAGCTTAGATAAAAATTTCCTTCTTTAATTTAAAAAGAATTATATCTCCTTATAATTTATAAAAAGAAGAAAAATCTTCCTTTTTTTTTACTTGACCCGCGGGGATTTGAAATTTGAATTGCATTCTTTACATAATACTTCAAAACTCCACAATCACCAATTGAGCTTCCCCTTGTGGGCTAAGGAAGACAAATATTTTAAACCCATCCAAAATATATCATAAATAATTATAAAATATAAAGGAAAAAATCTATATAACTTTAATAAATTATTATTTTTAAATAAATTATTAATTTAAAATTATATATGCAAGATTGACCATTCTTCATTGGCATATATAAAATTTATATTTTGATATATTTATAAAACTTATACCTTAAAATATCAATATAAAATTAATATTTTTCTATTTAAACCATTTTGAAATATAAATTTAGTTTTCTTACATATGTTAAAAAAATAGAGAGCCTTGGAGTTGTAGAGGAAACTTATTGAGAATACCAAGAGAAATTGCAACAGAGGCAAACAAACTTGATTTTTGATGTTGTCTTGCCAAATAACCATGATCATCTTCATCTTCATCAGGCGAGGTTTGTGAAATGGAAAATAATAATGTTCATGTGTTGCAATAACCTTCAATGAATGTCTTTTTCTATGTGAGATGATGGGCTTTATGTTGGTCGTTTTTTTGTCAAGAAAAAAAACTCAACCTCGTAGGGCATAGATAGAGGTCCCTCTTCATTTTTAGAGAGGTGGTCCTCTTCTTTTCAACACACATATTTCTAATATGTGTATATATCAAGAAATGATATACATTCAACTCATACGCCTGTGAGTGAACCGAGTGTTGTAGCTAGAACATATAACAAAAGAAACATAAATATAAAGAGATTTAATTAGTCATGTCGATTTCATTCATCATTAGTGAGCTAAGCATCAATGAATCAAGACAATAGAATAATGGTTTAGATATTTAGAGAGCTATATAATAATTTCATTCATGGAAATCATAAAGGGCATAGGAAAACATTCACGAAATTCATATTGCTTTAGATAAGTCTCAGAATCACAAATGAATAAATTTACCAAAAAGGGAGCTCTCTGCGAGAGCATAATTTTTTTTTACAATTTTAAAAATTTGTTAAAGTCAGGCGCCTAAGGCACTCTTCAAAATCTTGATACTTAAAGTCATAAAAGTAAATGTATTCATCTCATAAGGGCACCGAAATTGGGCTCTCATGGACTAGTAAATATTTAAGATACTTGAAAGAAAGAAAGAGTTGCATTCAGGGATAGAATTAAATGACGTGAAGAAACAATCAAGAAAGATTGATGACCAAAGGCTCACAAGAAAGAGGAGAATTGAAAATTATGTGGAAGGACCCTTTTTGTGTTGAAGAAGATGCTTCAGTATATGGCCTAAAGGATGTCGTTACTATAACTATTTAATAATTATTGCAGATTAACGATATCATGTAGTGATTTCTTTAGACATTATTCGATATATTCATTCATGAGAGGAATTGTTATGTCCTACTTGACACACAAGTCGAAGATTTCCTCCTCAATATTTTGGGCATCTTCTTGCAAGTGTGTGGTTGTAACTGACAAGTCTTCATTATAGTTTACAAATGTAACTAACCACTTTTTTTATCTCATCTTCCAAAAATTTGGTCAAGCTGTGAAATTAGAACCCATTAAAGTCTGAATAACCTTTAGCTCTCCATGTAATATATCTTTAGAGATGAGTATAAAGTATATGATCATGCAAGGAGCCTTGGGTCATAAACAACTTGAATGGCCTTAAAAAAGCCATTGCTCTTTTTACTATCAATGTTTGCGTAATCAACAATGGCCTCCTCCAGCAACATAACTCTAGCAAACCAACCAACTTTGATATGTTTTGGGTTTTTAGGCACTTAGAGGCTTTGCTATGTCTTTTGGATTTTGCTAAGTACGCTGATCTTGTTCATAGAGGTTGACAATTCATTATCAATAACTTTTTGATAAATTTTTAGATCCTTTTAAAGAGTTCCAACCTAGATCGATTCTGAATATATCAAGTGCCAAGAGGGATCAATCTCTTGAGGTGCAAACCTCTTTTTGAGTCTAAAACTTGAGGAAAGGTTTGCACCTTGAGAGATTTGATCCCTCTTGGTGCTTGATAGATCAAGGGTTAAGATGGATATAGGCTGGTTTTAAATATCAAATATGGTGGTTTTAAAATACAAAAGCACACAAATTATGGTTTTCTTTTTCCTACCAACTCGAAGGATAGAACCCGAGAACTACTTATACCATCAAAAGACAGCGTAGATCCATACTTTTTTTTTTCATCTTTTTCATCTTCTTAGCAATGTGAATTAATCTAAATATAAATCTATTAGATCCCTCTTTGCGCTTGACAGGTCATGTTGACACCTAATCTTTAGGGATTGATAAAATTGTAAATATTCTAAATATGAGAATAAAGGAGACGAAGAGGCACTAGAATATGAATTTTAAGGGCCTCCCTCTCCTTGTATATATTAAATATTTATCTTAGTAGAAAATCAATCATTCTTGGAGTTACCAATGCTTGCCCTAATAAATTTAGAGTGAAAATGAATCTGGATTGAAACTCTTAAAAAGATCCCGCTCAAAATTTGATGGATCCAAGATTAAGATAAATCTAGACTAATTTTAAATTATATAATAATATAAATAAATAAATAATTATATAACCAAAAAAACTTCAAATTTCACTTTATTATTTAATCTTCTATCTAATAAGATTTATTTGTAAAAATAATTAAATCCATTTATATAAAAAAAAAAACATCAACTCCACCCATACATAACTCTACCTAAATTCATTAAAACTATTTTTCTCTTCATCTAAAACAATCTAAGACTTTTCTTGGACTCTCCTCTTCATCTAAAACATTATAACTTAAAAGAAAAAGATAATCATATAAAACTCTTAAACCCCACAACTAAAAAAACATATAATTTCATATTAAACTGAATATAATTGCATAATTGATGTGGAAAATATTTACCAAGAAAAAAAGTTATACGACTTTCTTCTTCATCTAAAATATTATGTTAACTCAAAAGAAAAAGATGTTTACATAAAACTCTTAAACCCCAAAACTAACCAAAAACAAATAAGTTAACATGAATATAATTTACGTGGAAAATATTTAAGGAGAAAACTCAAATTATTAAAATATCAAATTATATCAAAAGATCTCGTTTGAAAATATTAACCTTATGAATATTTCCAAAATTGATGAATTTTTTTTTTGTAAACTGCGTGCTATTATTGATATGCCTGATGTTTGGGGTAAATATTTCATCCATATTTAGAGAGATTAATTTTTTTTATGATTGTAGAGAATGCTAGATCGAATTAAATAGAAGAAAAAGTTAAAATCTAATTCTAGAATAATGAAATTGTAATTGTAGATTAAATATGGATTATATTGAAACAAATTAAATATTACAAAATTAAGAAATTAAATTTAGATTAAAGGAATCAATTTAAATTGGTAAAATAATATTAAATACTTAAATTGATAATAGCAAAAAAGAAAATATCATTTTAATTTAGCTTATTAAGAATTAAGTATAATAAATTAAATATATATGTATGTTAATTTACAATTGATTGGATTGAATCATTATTTACTATTTTTGGATAATATATAATAATAATAATAATTTTTTGATTATTATTATAGTTATGGTTAAAGTTGAATTAAAGATAAAATTAATAGTTCACGGGGTCTTGTATAGATGGTGATTTTGTGCGTTGTTGAGGTACTCCTTGATGTGAAGTCACTGGGTGATGTATTTGGACATGATGATGAAGATGTAGTCCTACCCAACTTACAAAAAGAAGAAGATAGAATTAATAAGTTAATTAGATTATTAATAATAAATATTTAAATTAAATTAATTATTAAATGAAATGAGTTTAACGTCCATGAGAGTAAAAATAGTCTATGGGACAATGAGTTCCCTGTTTCTCACCTTTTGCATTTTAGTCCTTTTCTTGTTTAAATTAATGATGAGTTGGCCCATGTAGAAAATTCTGTTTCCCACCCCGGTTTTCAGTTTTCACCTTATTACTCCAAAATAATTAAATGCCCTTTCCCATATCCATACATTTAATAAACTGGAAAATAAATTTGCTGAAAACACAAATTAAAATTTTTCGATTGCGAAAATATAGAAATAAAATAACAGCAGTAACAAACAGTCATTCAACACATCATAACTCAGTAATTTTTGGTCAAGGTGACCCTGGAAAAACCCCCTACAACTCTTGGGGAAAACCAGTTCGAAAGCTCCTTCTTATTTCTAGAAAAATGCTTTTTACAGTGATAGAAATATTCAGCAAAATAAATAATCAGCATACAGACTTTTACAACTTATCTCTTTTTCCGTGCTTAACCACCGCCTCGGAAAACGCACAAACAACAAAACAGGAACATCAATAAATGTTGTACGGATTTCTCGATTTTCGTGCCAAATAACAGCCTTAAATGTTGTTGTACGGCCTGCCTAGAAAAGCGTGCAAGCTGTCCAAAAATCTGCTGTACGATTTCTGCCTTGAAATGCGTGCTAAAGGTACAGCCACTTGCTATACGGCCTCCCTCAAATCTGCTCCTCGAAATCTGTGCAAATCTGCTGTACGGCCCTGATGTACGGCCTAGCTGCACGGCCCTTCTTCCTCAAAAATCGTGCCTTGCTGTGTGCTAAAGCTGCTGAACTGTCTTGCTAAAAATGTCTTGTTGAAATGCTGCCTTAGAATGCGTGCCAAGCTGCTGCCTCCTTCTCCTCACTGCCCAGAAATCTCCCTTGCTCTCTTTCTCTCCTTCTCCCAATCTGCTCATGAAAGAATGAATAACCTTTTCCTCCTTTTCCTCCTTTAACCTAACCCTAAGTGACTTTTTGGGGAATCCCTAAATCCAATGGCTGAAATAGATTGAGATCTAGGGCTGAGATTAAATGTTCATTTAAATCTCACTTTCTATTTTTTAATTCACCCCACTTTAATAAAGACCCACTTAGTCTTTTATTTCCAAAGTCACTTTTTCCTTTCTAATTTTATATTGACTTTATTAAAGTCACTTTAAAATTAGACTTGACTTTATAACTTTATAAAGTCACTTTAGTAACTTTATCACTTAAGTCACTTTTAAATTAGATTTAACTTTATAAAAATTATAAAGTTACTTTAGGAGAAAAAATTAAATTCTTTTGGACACTTTTCCCTAGGCCAAAGATCAAAGCCTTAGGGAACCACCTGTCCTCCGGTACCAAATTTCAACACTCCCTCTTACCGAGGAAGGTGTTCCTCACCACACCCATCTTGTCTCTGAAGTAGACATGCTTGCCCCGTGGTAAGGCTTTGGTAAGAATATCTGCAACTTGCTCATCAGTGGGAATATACTCAGGCTTCACAGCTCCTTTCTGAACATAGTCTCTGATGAAGTGATATTTGATCCCGATATGCTTTGACTGTCATGAAATATTGGATTCTCCGTGAGTTTAATGCAATTCTGATTATCACAGTAAATCACCGAAGGTCTCAACGGTTGACCAAATAAGCCAAACAACATCTTGCGAAGCCAGATGGCCTCACAACTAGCTAGACTGGCTGCCATATACTCTGCTTCCGCTGAACTCAATGCTACTGACTGCTGCTTCCGGCTGAACCATGACACCACTGCCGAACCCAACCCAAAACAACACCTTGAAGTGCTCTTCCTATCAGAAGCACAACCTGCCCAATCAGAATCAGTGTAACCTGCCAATCTCACTCCATCCCCCTGCCTGTAGTCCAGACCATAATCCACTGTCCCCTGCAAGTACCGCAAAATGTGTTTTGCAGCCACCTAGTGAACCTTCCTAGGCTCACATAAACTGACTCATCGTGTTGACTGCAAAACAAATATCTGGCCTAGTGTTGACCAAATACATCAAGGAACCAATCAGCTGTCTGTACAATGTGGGATCCACCAACTCGGAATCCGAAGCATGAAGCTTCTTCCAATTGGTGATCATCGGTGTCGACATGGGTTTACAATCCTCCATGTGGAATCTGCCAAGGATATCCACAATATACTTCCCCTGCCCCAGGAAGAAATGCCCCTCCTCCTGCCACACCTCCAAACCCACAAAGTAATGCATCAAGCCGATGTCCTTCATCTCAAACTCCGCCGCAAGATCTCTCTTGCAGTGCTCTATGAGTCTCTCTGCACCTGTAATGACTAAGTCATCCACATACAGCACCAGAATGAGAGGCTCCTCACCTATCACAACATAGTAAAGGTTCGGATCTGCCTCACTCTTTGTGAAACCCATCTTCTGCAAGTAAGTATCTATCCTGGAGTACCAAGCTCTGGGAGCTTGCTTCAGGCCATAAAGGGCCTTCTTCAGTCTGCACACATGGGACTCCTTCCCATGCACCTCAAAGCCATGTGGCTGCTCAATGTACACCTCCTCCTGTATGAAGCCATTGAGAAATGCGGTCTTCACATCCATCTGGTGGATCTTCCAACCCATCTCTGCTGCTATTGATGTAATGGAGCGGATCGAAGTATATCGAGCCACGGGAGCGAAGGTCTCCTCATAATCAACTCCCTCTACCTGGGAGAACCCTCTAGCCACAAACCTCGCTTTGAATTTCTCAATGCTGCCATCTGCAGCATGCTTTACCTTGTAAAGCCATCTGGAAGTCACCACGGATTTGCCCTCAAGCCTCGGCACCACCTCCCAAACATCATTCTTCATGATAGAAGAATAC
This sequence comes from Pinus albicaulis, assembly GCA_034641835.2. Taxonomy (NCBI): domain Eukaryota; kingdom Viridiplantae; phylum Streptophyta; class Pinopsida; order Pinales; family Pinaceae; genus Pinus; species Pinus albicaulis. The sequence continues at coordinate 363,211,116 of CM076571.1, read as the reverse complement.
TCCTCCTGCATGGCCTCTCTCCAGACCTGCTGGCTAGCTGCCTCCTCATAGCTAGAAGGCTCAGAGTCAAGGATGCTGGTAGCCATTGCCATATAACTACAAAACCTCTCAGGTGGTCTGCTCTCTCTGACCGGCCTCTTAGGCTCAGCAACAGATGTGGCATCTCTCAAGGTGTCCTGAAGCCACTTGGGCTTCCTCTTCCCTGAGCACACTTCTCCCGCTGGAGAATAAAACTCCTCCTCCTCAACATCGGGAGCCTGAACTCTGACATTTGTCGTACGTTGTCCTCTGCTGCCCCAAACGCAGCGAATCTTGGCAGAGTCGTGTGAACTGTCCATCGATGGACTCCCCGATGGTAACTCGTAGGCCCATACGCGCGTGCGCCATAGCACCACCCCTGCGACTCTGCCCAGCCCTCCCCGCGCGGACCCAGAGCAACCGTCATAGATGTACCTAGGATCCTCGATCCTGCCCTTTGGATCCTGCCCAGTGACTCAGCTAACTCGTGAGAGTCCCAGTGATCCGGTCTGCTCATGCAGCCTCTAAAGGCCTGTCCTCCTCGAACTTCACATCCACTTTGACAACAACTTTCCTCTGCTGTAGAATGCATCCGAAAAGCCTTGGAGGTCTCACTATAGCCCACAAAGATACCCTTCTCTGCGGTGGGCTCTAGTTTGGTCCTCTTCTCCTTGGGTATGTAGGAGTATGTCATGCACCCAAAGATACGAAGATGACCCATATCGGGCTTCTTCCCAGAAAAAGCCTCCTCCGGAGTCATGTGCCCCAAGGCACGATGCGGACTCCTGTTCTGCAAGTAAACAGCTGTGTTGCAGGCCTCTGCCCACAGAAACAATGGCAACCCCTGATCATGTAACATGGCTTTGGCAGCCCCTCCGATGGATCTGTTCTTCCTCTCCGCAACCCCGTTCTGCTGGGGGTTGTAAGGAACAGTTAACTCCCTCCTAATGCCTGCCTCCGCACAATAGTCAACAAACTCTCCGAGGGTGTACTCTCCTCCATTGTCCGACCTCAGGGACTTGATCTTCCGACCTGTCTGTGTCTCCACAAGAGCTCTGAACTCCTGAAACCGCTTGAAGACCTCACTCTTGGTGTTCAAGAAATAAATCCAGGTCCTCCTGGAGTGATCATCAATGAATAAAACATAGTACTCATATCCACTCAAGGAAACATGAGACATCCGACCGCTCACATCGGAATGAATCAAATCAAGTATTCCAGTCGCTCTGCTGTCACTGCTGGGAAAAGGGGATTTGGCAAACTTGCCCATCGCACATCCTCTGCAAGTATCAAAGTGATCAGTACTGAAATCTGGCACACCTGTAGTGATCTCCCGCAAAGTCCTCAAGGCTCCATGATACATGTGCCCCATCCTGTGGTGCCAAATCTCACACAGCTCAGAACTGCTAGCTCTGCTGTCAGTGCTACTGCTCAATGCCAAAAGGGACTGAAATGCAAACTTGTACACCTTTGCATAGCGTACACCTATCACTCTAGCTGAATCAGCTGGAGTGCCTCTGGGATACATCAACACCTGTCCTCCCCTGAACAGTACCTCATATCCTCTGTCCTCCAAAGCTGAGACAGATATGAGGTTCTTCCTCATCCCTGGCACATAAAGAACATCTGACACTTTCAAGGGAGGTTTAGACTCCCTCTAAAATGTCAATGTTCCCACACCGACTGCTCTAACAACTCTGTCATCACCGAGTACTACCTCTATATCAGTGCCACTCTCTGAAAGCTCTGAGAAGTACTCACGGACTTCTGTCATGTGACGTGAAGCCCCACTGTCCACATACCAGATACCCGAAGATGCTCCGCTAATCGAGGGAAATGCATGCTCCCTCTGAACCTCTATGGCAGATAATCTTGCACTAGAAGACTCACACGCAATGAACCCAAACTCCCGGTCAAAGCGATCTGCAAAGTCCTCAACCTCTGCTGAAGCTGCCATGCTCTGGTTCTTCCCCTTCTTCTTCTTCTTCTCTGGACACACAACTGCATAGTGTCCCATCTTCTAACAATTCCAACACTTCACCTTGGAATAGTCCTTCTGTGTGTTACCCTATTTACCTTTACCTTTGCCTTTGCCCCCACCATTGCTTGTGGAAGCCTGCTTCTTCCCTTTGCCTTTCTTGCCTCCTGCCAACAGTGCTACATCCTCATCCTGCTCAACTGGCTTGGCTGCCCCAAGCTGACCTTTCATGATCTCTATCTGAATGCAATCATCCCAAAACCTCTCCCATGTGGGAAGGGTCTCACGTGCACAAACCCCATCAGCAAAGTTCATCCATGAATGGGGGAGACCATTCACTGCAATCCGCACCAACTCAGTGGGTGGAATGGCCTCTCCAATCGCTGCCAACTCATCTCTCACATTAGTAATCTTTGTGAGATATCCAGCTGCACTATCAATCTTAGCCATCTTAATGTTCTTCAGCTTCTCCTTCAGGACCATTTTCCGGTTCTCATTGGTACTCTGGTAGAGGTTGGTCAATGCTGACCACATCTCATGGGCATTTCTCTTTCCTCTCACATGAGGAATGCAATGGTCCTTGATTCCGTCTAGAATCGGTCTCTTACCCTTGTTGTTCTTTCTGTTATATGTTGCCAACTGAACAGGATCAGTAGGCACATTAACAGGCTGCTGTGTGGTATGAACCATGATATTCCAGACTTCCGCCTCCTCAAAGATACTCTGCATTCTCTCCTTCCAAACACTGTAATTTGTATGCCCATCCAGCCTATCCTCCACCCTCAATCCCAAAGACATCCTGCTGTCCTAAAACTGAAAAATAACACTGCTGTAGTAAAGGTAAAAATCTGTTGTTTGTGAAAAATCAACTTGCTGGAATTTTCTGAGTGAAAAATCAGCAGGCTGTAATTTTCTCCTTGCTGTCCCAAACTGCCCTTCAGCACTCAAGCTCCGATACCATGTAGAAAATTTTGTTTCCCACCCCGGTTTTCAGTTTTCGCCTTATTACTCCAAAATAGTTAAATGCCCTTTCCCATAACCATACATTCAACAACTGGAAAAATAAATTTTGCTGAAAACACAAATTCTGGAAATTTTTCAGAATGCTGGAAAATGCAGAAATAAAAAACAGCAGTAACAAACAGCCATTCAACACATCATAACACAGTAATTTTTGGTCAAGGTGACCTTGGAAAAACCCCCTACAACTGTTGGGGAAAACCAGTTCGAAAGCTCCTCCTTATTTTTGGAAAAAATGCTTTTTACAGTGAGAGAAATATTCAACAAAATAAAAATCAGAAAACAGACTTTTACAACTTATCTCTTTTCCGTGCTTAACCACCGCCTCGGAAAATGTACAAACAGCAAAACAGGAACAGCAATAAATGCTGTACGGATTTCTCGATTTGTGTGCCCAAAAATCTGCAATAATTGCAGCGGTACGGCCACCTCGAAATCTATGCCAAAACAGAAATAAATGCTGCTATACGGACCTCGAAATTCATGCCAAAATACAGCAAAAACTTGTTGTACGAAATCTGCCTCGATTTCCGTGCAAAGGTACAGCCACTTGCTGTATGGCCTGCCTAGAAAAACGTGCCAAATAAAACAGCCCCTTTGCTGCCTCGAAATCTGTGCCCAACCTTGCTGTACGACCTTGATGTACGGCCCTGCTGTACAGCCCTGCTGTACGGCCTCCTTTTCTCGAAAACCATGCTCAACAAATCTGCCTGCTGTTTGCTAAATCTGCTGAACTTGTCTTGCTGAAATGTCTTGTTGAAATGCTGCCTTGGAATGCGTGCCAAGCTGCTGCCTCCTTCTCCTCACTGCCCAGAAATCTCCCTTGCTCTCTTGCTCTCCTTCTCCCAATCTGCTCATGAAAGAATGAATGACCTTTTCCTCCTTTTCCTCCTTTAACCTAACCCTATGTGACTTTTGGGGAATCCCTAAATCCAATGGCTGAGATAGATTGAGATCTAGGGCTGAGATTAAATGCTCATTTAAATCTCACTTTCTATTTTTTAATTCACCCCACTTTAATAAAGACCCACTTAGTCTTTTATTTTCAAAGTCACTTTTTCCTTTCTAATTTTATATTGACTTTATTAAAGTTCACTTTAAAATTAGACTTGACTTTATAACTTTATAAAGTCACTTTAGTAACTTTATCACTTAAGTCACTTTTAAATTAGATTTAACTTTATAAAAATTATAAAGTTACTTTAGGAGAAAAATTAAATTCTTTTGGACACTTTTCCCTAAGCCAAAGATCAAAGCCTTAGGGAACCACCTGTCCTCCGGTACCAAATTTCAACAGCCCAACCTTCCAACAATCCCATCGTTGAAAAGACAATGCCAATAAATCAATGCTAACATATTCCCATAACTTTCTCTGATGTCTTTGAATGCATCACATTCCAAAATGAAATGGTTTTCCAATTTCAATGCCCCAAACATGCAAAATGTACACACTCGTTTTTCCCAAGCTTCTTTAGGCCTTTTCCACCGTCCAGTTTCACATCGAAGTTGATGTGAGTTGGTTCTTAATTGAGCAATAAGAACCTTTGCTCCCCACAGAATGTTAGCTCCAATGTACTCTTTTTGTTGGAGATCATACGTAGGATTGAATTCTTCAATGTAGTACTTCTTCTTTCTACCCAACTCTTTTCCCCATACTTGTTTAGGAAACTTCTCCATAACAAAATTCTTTAGCTCCTTGCTATTTGTGGGACAAACATTGAGGTAGATATTTCATTTTTGCATCCATGTGTAGTTTTGTCTCATCCATGTTTTCTTTCTTTCACTCATGCCTTCCTTGAAGATAACATTAGGTCATCTACCTACTCCCATTTGCTCAATTCTTTTTAGATATATTATGAGCCGCACCATAGCAAATGCTTCGATGGGAGTTGCTCCTATTTCACTCAACATTATCTCATAAGGTACTGAACTTTTATTTTGAATTTTCTCATGATCAAGCGTTTTTAGATTTTCTCAATTTGCTTCCATTTTGAGACAGGGGCGCTGCTAGCCCACAATTCACACCCATATAGCATCACTGGACAAACTAGGAGTCCAAAAAGCACTTTAATCATTTCCCATAACTCTACCTCTCTACATCTGTTTTGAAGAGCATATAATGTTTTCCATCCTCCTAAGATTCACTTCTTTCTGCATTCCTCCCAGTTAATTTTGTTGTTGAAATCAATCCCGAGGTATTTGTACTCATTTACTTCTTCAAGAATGTTGTCTTCAAAGAAGAACGTATGCTGTCTCTACTTCCTTTTATTAGAGAAAATCATTATTTTGGTCTTGATAATATTGACTTGCATCCCCGTTGCTCTACAAAAATTCTCAAGCGCATATAGGTGGATTTGCAATCCATGGGTTGATTTAGAAATCAATACAAGATCACCAGCATATAAAAGAAGCTTTATCACAAACTCCACCAATCAAACACCATCCCCGCCTTGCAAATTTAGCCACACTTCCAGTTTATCAATATATAAACCAGAAAGAGTAGGGGATAGAGCGCAACCTTGCTCGACTCCAATGTCACTTCTAAAGCTTCTTGAAATACCTGCTGAGGTTCTAATTTTGACTTTCACCTCTTCATAAAGTCTATGGACAATAGCTCTATAATGCAAAGGAATTTCAAGTTCTTCCATTCTACGCCACAACTTATCTCTAAGGACTGTGTCAAATGCCTTTTTTATGTCAACAAAACAACATAATACTTCTTCTTTATCCTCTCAAACCTTTTCAATAATGTGTCTCAACGTGATGCCACGATCCACTGTAGAATGCTTCGGCTTAAAACCCGCTTGTCCTTTTTCCCTCTTTTCTTTTACTTCTGGCTACTTACTAATTATATTTTCTACCATGCTGCCGAAAAGCTTTGCAAACAAAGGATTGATCATAATGGTTCTATAATTGGCAAGATTATTAATGTCTCCACTTTTAAAAAGGGGTATTGCTAGGCTAGTTGTCCAGTCTCTTGGGAATCCTTTTTGAATCATGTCGTTGAATATTTCCATGATGTGCGGTGCAAGAGTGTTCATTCCCCATTTTAGATACTCTGCTTGAAGTTCAACCAAGTCTTTTGTCTTTCCTGTTTTCAGCTTCTTAATTCCAATCTCCACCTCCTATAACGTGAAGAGTTTTGTAGTTGTATTGAGCCCCAGGGGAGGCTCAACCTCTGATTCTTTCTCATAGAGTTGTCTTGCATATTCATACCATCGATTAGCTTTAATATTATTTTCAATTAGATAACAAATGAGTATACCAAGTCATATATATAAACTTAAATTCATTGAAATTATTATAATTAAAAATAATAAAGAGATAAGGATTAATAAATGAACAAAATTAATAAATGAAAATTGTAATTTATAATTTAAAAATTTTGATTGAGTTAAGAAGATTAAAAATGAGATAAGAGATATTTAGGTTAAAAAGAAATAAAATTAACCAAAAATAATGAATAAAATTAAAAATGATTTAAGGAATGATGTTTAGATAAGACTTGAACATACATTAGAAAATACAGTTAAATGAACTGGAGGGCTTAGAAGACCCAAAAAATATGAAGAAAAAGAACCACAGTGAAAGTGAAATTTAAAACAAATTAAATTTATATTAGAGAGATTGGATTTAGAAAACCAAACTTTATGTTTTGTCAATTTTAAAATTAATTAAATATTCATGGAAATTTAATTCTTCAAAATTAAGCATGAGGGGTTTCCGTAGTGCATTATATTAGATATTATTGATTGACATTATATGATTCATTTTGCTAGTTTCAATCTCACTTCTTCACCCCCGTGAGCATCACCCGATGCAATGAGTGTTAAGTGGACAATTCAAAAATCATAAGAAATTAGTTAGTTACGACTACATCTCATGGAAATGGTCATAGATGAATGACTTACTTAACGTAGTTGAATCCCCCAAAAAAATGATATCAAATATAATGTACTGCGGAAACCCCTCATACTTAAATACAAAGAGTAAAGGGAGCTCTACTTGAATGGTTCATGAGGCACAATACTTGCTAAGGTTTTGCAAATGGGGTAGCAAGCTAAGTGGGCTTGATTGTGGGGAAAAACTCCACAGTTAAGTGCGCTTGAGTTAGAGGAGTTCTGGGATGGGTGACCTCCCGGAAAGTCCTGATTACCAGGTGCAAGCCCCGGAAGTGATGATTGACGCTATGTGATTAATTTCACTAGTTTTAATCCCACTTCTTCACCCTTGTGAGCATCACCCGACGCAATGAGTGCTAAGTGGACAATTCAAAAATCATGAGAAATTAGTCAGTTACAACTACCTCTCATGGAAATGGTCATAGATGAATGACTTACTTAACGCAATTGAATCCTCATACTTAAATACAAAGAGTAAAGGGAGCTCTATTTGAATGGTTCATGAGGCACAATACTTGCTAAGGTTTTGCAAATGAGGTAGCAAGCTAAGTGGGCTTGATTGTGGGGAAAAACTCTACAGTTAAGCGCGCATGAGCCAGAGGAGTTCTAGGATGGGTGACCTCCCGGGAAGTCCTGGTTATTGGGTGCAAGGCCTGGAAGTGATGATTGACGCTATGTGATTCATTTCATTAGTTTCAATCCCACTTCTTCACCCCTGTGAGCATCACCTCATGCAATGAGTGCTAAATGGACAATTCAAAAATCATGAGAAATTAGTCAGTTACGACTACCTCTCATGGAAATGGTCATAGATGAATGACTTACTTAACTGGAGTGTAAAAACTCTGGTAAAACTTGATAAATATATATTATTAATGATGAAAGATGAGATGATTACAATGAGGGATCGCCTTTCAGTTAATAACCTAAGATAACTAAATCTAATTAATAAATAATAAAATATACATAACATTGCCCCCCTCTTAAGATGCTTTGTCCTCAAAGCATACGTAATGATGGGTGTTGCTGGCGAAACGCTTCAGACTCCCAAGATGCTTCTTCAATGGGCAAGTCCTTCCACTTGATTAAATATTCGGTAATAACACGAGAGCGCAACTTCTTATCACAAGTAGATAGGATTCCCTCGGGCTCTAGAACGAGCTTGCCTTCATCATCCAAAATGGGAAGTGTTGTTTGGGGCAACTGATGGTTACCCAATGCCTTTTTTAAGCAGGACACATGGAAAACATTGTGAACACGACTGGTATCGGGAAGGCTCAACCCATAAGCGACTTCACTGATCTTTTTAATAATTTGATACGGACCATAAAATTTTGGAGCTAATTTATTTTTTCCTTTTTGTTTAAGGGACAATTGCTTGTATGGTTGAAGTTTGACAAACACCCAGTCGCCAACTTCAAATGATCTCTCAGTGCGATTACGGTCAGCTTGTTGCTTCATACGATTCTGTGCCACACTCAAATTCTCTTTTAGAATTTGGACGACCTTTTGGTGTTCTTCTAGTTGATTTTTTACTGCTGGCAAATTAGTTTGAATTGAAGCAAAATATTTCCACTTCGGAGGCTCATATCCATATAGAGCCTGGAACGGAGTCATTTTTGTCGATGTATGGTAAGTAGAATTATACCACCATTCAGCAAGATGCAACCATTGGACCCACTTGTTTTGTTTCTCCGTAGCATAACACCGTAGGTAGGCTTCCAAACATTTATTAACAACTTCTGTTTGCCCATTTGTTTGAGGGTGATAAGCTGAGCTCATATTGAGATAGGTTCCAACATGGTTGAACAATTCCTTCCAAAAGTTTCCCTTAAATTTGGCATCTCTGTCACTAACAATAACCTTCGGAAAGCCGTGTAGTTTATAAATATGTTTGCAGAATATCTCTGCAATTTGCTTTGCAGAGTCTGTTTTTTTAATAGCGATGAAGTGAGCATACTTAGTGAGTCTATCTACTACAACGAAGATCTTATCCTTACCATCTGATATAGGTAATCCTTCAATAAAATCCATCGATATTTCTTCCCACTTCTGGGCCGGAATATTTAAGGGATGAAGTAAGCCAGGTGTCATAATGTTTTCAGTTTTATTTCTTTGACACTTGTCACATTCTGCAACATATTTTTGAATATCGTGACTCATACCCTTCTAGAAAAATGACTGACGCGCATTGTAGTAGGCTTTGAAATATCCTACATGTCCTAATGACATGGAATCATGTGATTCCTTGAGTATTTTTGATATAAACTTGGATTTGGAATTTAGATAAATTCTCCCTTTGTACCATAAGATATCGTTCTTCCATTCAAATTTTGAATTCCCTGGGAGATTGTTGATTATAGCCAACATGTCCGGATCTTTGGCGTACTCACTTCTAATCTCATTAAGCCATTCAGGCACAACTATTGAAACTGCAAGCAATGTTGTTTCCTCATCTTTTCTAGACAGGGCATCCGCTACTACATTATCCTTTCCTTTCTTGTGTAATATCTCCATGTCAAAAGCGGCAATCTTCTCGATCCATTTTTGTTGTTCTTCAGAGAGTGTTTTTTGCTGAAGGAGATACTGAAGACTGTTATGATCAGTTCGGATGGAAAATTTACTTCCTAACATATATTGTCTCCATTTGGCTAATGCATGCATAATTGCGAGCATTTCCTTACTGTATGTGGACTTGAGACGCTCACGTTTATTTAGTTTTCTGCTTTCAAAAGCAATAGGGTGCCCTTCTTGCATTAATACTGCACCAATACCGAATCCCGAGGCATCACATTCAATGATAAATGGTTTAGAAAAGTGAGGAGTTGCCAATATTGGTGCATTAGCCATTACTTCCTTCAAATCTTCAAAACATTTCCCTGCTTCTTCATTCCATTTAAACGAATTTTTCTTTAAAAGATTTGTAAGAGGTGCAGTTCGATGCGCATAATCTTTAATAAATCTTCGATAATATCCCGTTAATCCTAAAAATCCTCTGAGCTTGGATATGTTCACTGGTTTATTCCATTCCCTTATAGCCTTAATCTTAGAAGGATCCACTTTGACTCCTTCATGGGATATTAGGTGTCCTAGATATTCAACTTCTTCTCTTCCAAAGGTGCATTTGGATTTTTTTGCATAAAATTGATGGTTTTCTAGTAACGTGAGAACCTTATCCAAGTGTTGCAAATGCTCCCTCCAAGTTTTACTATAAATCAGAATATCATCAAAAAATACTAGTACAAATTTCCTGAGATATGGACGAAATAACTCGTTCATAGTGGCTTGGAACGTAGCTGGTGCATTTGTTAACCCAAAGGGCATTACTTTAAATTCATAATGACCTTCATGTGTTTGAAATGCAGTTTTTGGTATATCTTCCAATCTAATTCGGATATGGTAATAACCTGACCTTAAATCTAATTTAGAGAAATATTTTGCGCCATGGAGTTCATCCAACATTTCATCGATGAAGGGAATTGGGAACTTATTTTTAATGGTTATCTTATTTAATCCTCTATAGTCAATGCATAGCCGAAATGATCCGTCTTTTTTTCTTACCAATATAACTGGGGCAGCATACGGACTCTTACTTTTTGAAATGACCCCACATTTTAAAAGGTCTTGGATTATCTTCTCAATTTCCGTTTTATGGTGATGTGGGTAGCGATAAGGCTTGATGTTAACAGGGTTTGATCCTGCCTTGACTTCTATGGTATGTTCGATTTCCCTATGAGGAGGCATCTTCATTGGTAGATCTTGAAATACCTTCTCATGTTTCTGAACTAGAGCTTGTACCTCCTGTGATTCTTCGTGGTTGACTTTTGTAGATAACATCTCTAAATGATGACATTCGACTATATAGGCTGGCGCTCCCTTTCTGATCATCTTAATCATCTGGGATGATGATACGATTTGATTTTCTGGGGCTTGGAATCCAAATAACTTGTGCTTCCGCCCTTCCCACCTAAAGCTTATAAACTGCTTCTGATGGTTGGCCGAATAAGTACCCAAGGTTTGTAACCACTGAATTCCTAAAACCACATCTACTCCTCCGAGTGGTACGACATAGAATGGAGATTATAAATTAAAGTCTTTAATCTGCAATTTGACTTTATGGCATTTTCCTACCTGTTCAATCTTCTTACCATCGTCCACCATTACCTTCATATTAGGCATGGGAAAGGTAAAGAGGTTGAGTCTTTTGGCCATGGTTGAATCTAGAAAATTGTGCGTGCTCCCTGTGTCTATGAGAACCATTACGTTGTTTTTCTTTATATGTCCCCTTAATTTTAGTGTCTGCGGTTGTGATATACCTGTCATGGCTGATAATGACACTTGCGGAGTGCTGTCACCATCTACTTCTGGGGAGAATTCTAGGGTATCTTCTATCCCTTCTATGTCTGAATCATCATTGTTAGAATCATTAGTTGCTTCACAATTATACAGATTTTTTTCTTTCCCATTAGCACATCTGTGCTTAGGGTCCCATTTTTCGCCACAACGTTTGCATTTGCCTTCCCTTATTCTTTGTATTTCCAAGTTAGATTTGTCTCCTTCGCGAAGGCGTGGTGGAACATATTTCATGTTATCTTCTTTTGTAGATTGAGGAAACCGTCGTCTCGAATATACTTTTTCTGGTTTTGATAATCTTTCAAACTTCTTTTCAGCAGCTTTTGCTTTTTGCCTTGCTACTTCTACAGACGTAATTTCATGAAGTTCTAGTTCTTCCTGTATGTGGATTTTAAGTCCTGAGATGTAAGACTGGATTAGACGAGATTCCGACAATCCTGGTACTCGTGTTGCCAAGGTCTCCCATTCTCGAGTGTACTCATCCACATCTCCTTTTGGCGTAATTTGATAAAGGTTGAAAAAAAAATTTCTTCTTTTATGCCTTGAAACCTTTTGAAGAACGCATCCTTAAATTTCCTCCAACTGATAGCGAGCGTCGTCTTTTTCCACCACATATACCAATTATATGCTTCTCCTTCCATTTTCATGGAAGCATGTTTAATTTTTTCATCATCACTAGTGATGTCATAAATCTCAAAATATTCTTCCGCTTTATTAAGCCATGCGACGCTATTCTTTTCATTACCATCAAATTTGGGTAGGTCGATCTTGGCTTTACGCTGATATGATAATGGTGGAACAAGAAGGGGATATTGATTAGCGAATGCATTCCAAAGTTGCTTATTTTGAAAATCTGCATTACCGTCTTCTTGATGATGTGGGGAATCAGTTTTTTCCTGATGCTCTCCCGAGTTCCCTGAATCTGCGGTACTGTTTTGTTGATTTGGTTCCCTGTTAGGAGATGTTGGGGATTGTGTCTGACCCAACTTATCTATTTTATCATTTAGCTTGTTGAAGAGTTCTATCATATTGTTCATTGTTTCGTTCTGCTTGTTCATTGCTTCTGTGGTCTCGTGATGATTTAGCCACATTTGTCTTTCTATGCGATTTGTTGTATCATGGATTTTTTTTATGTCGTTGGAGTGCCCTGAAACTGTACCTTCCAGATTGACTAATCTTTTTCCGAATTCTTCGGAATTGTTATTGATTTGCTTCTCAAGATCTCCTAATTTCTTCTGGAATTCCGCCATCGACATTGACGACGACATCGAGCGTGTATGAGGTGGGGAATACCTTTCTGCCAGTTTCTCCTCTTTTTTTTTTCTTTAAAATTAATTAATTAATATTTAATTAATTAATTTTTTTTGAATTAATTAATTAAATAATATTTAATTAATTAATAATTTTTTTTTTTTTTTTACTATATAATTATTATATATATATAATTTTTAATTAAAAATTATATAATATATATAATTTAATTATATAATTATTATATATATATATAATTATTATATGAAAATTATAATATATATATAAATAAATTATATAATTATAATATATATATATATAATTATCAATTTCAATTATATATTATATATTTTATATAATAAAAAAAATAATCGATTATTAAATGATGCCTTATATAACTTAACAAACCTATTACCAATATATCGATGCCGTTTAACTCAGATTCTTATGATTTAACAAATCGATATTTAAACGATGCCGTCCCGTTTTAAACGACGCCTGTTTCCGAAAAAAATTTTTAACAAATTTTTTTTTTAAACGCAATTCCACTCGACCTGCACCGCACCACGTTGATTTGTTTCTGACTTTGACCAACGGTAAACCTATACGTTGAAGATTTGCTGCCGCTGTAACCTATATATAAACCTGTAAACCCGCTCACGATTTGCTTAAAACAAATTCGTGCTCATTCCGTTGAAAAAGGTACGCCGTTTCACAGCTCAGAAATTTTATTTTAAACCAATCGATTTTTTTAACGCTGTATGTTTAGTTACAAAGCCGTCCGATTTTTTAAATGCTGTATATTTTATCTGCCGGCCCAACAGAATTGTAGGGCGGACGTGTTGACGTGGGGAGTGGGGGCACAGGCAGAAGGGTGAATCGATACAAACTGGCAGCGGATAAGTTCTTTAGCAATTAGAACACGCAGAGAATATCCCAAACGTGTGTAATAAACTGTGCAGAGAATATCCCTCCAGATCTGGCAATATATAGCTTGGATTGAATGCTGAACACTTCGGCTTGTTTTTAAAAAAAATTCTGAATTTCCCTTCGAAATTTTTTAACTTGATGATCACACAGATCCAAAGAGCGATGGCTCCGATACCAATGGAGTGTAAAAACTCTGGTAAAACTTGATAAATATATATTATTAATGATGAAAGATGAGATGATTACAATGAGGGATCGCCTAGGCTTTAAATACAGCCTCAAGGTGTCCCTTGGCGAAGAGGCATGATCTTTGATCATGCCTTTTCAGTTAATAACCTAAGATAACTAAATCTAATTAATAAATAATAAAATATACATAACATTAACGTAGTTGAATCCCGAAAAAAATAATGATATCTAATATAATGCACTGCGGAAACCCCTCATACTTAAATACAAAGAGTAAAGGGAGCTCTACTTGAATGGTTCATGATGCACAATACTTGCTAAGGGTTTGCAAATGGGGTAGCAAGCTAAGTGGGTTTGATTGTGGGGAAAAACTCTACAGTTAAGCACGCTCGAGCCAGAAGAGTTATGGGATGGGTGATCTCTCAGGAAGTCCTGGTTACTGGGTGCTAGCCCCGGAAGTGATGATTGACGCTATGTGATTCATTTCACTAGTTTCATTCCCACTTCTTCACCCCTGTGAGCAAATGGGGTAGCAATCGCTCGAGCCAAAGGATTTTTGGAATGGGTGACCTCTTGAGAAGTCCTGGTTACTGGGTGCAAGCCCCGGAAGTGATGATTGACGCTATGTGATCCATTTCACTAGTTTCAATCCCACTTCTTCACCCGTGTAAGCATCACCCAATGCAATGAATGCTAAATAGACAATCAAAAATCATGAAAAATTAGTAAGTACCTCTCATAAAAAGAAAGAAAGAAAGAAAGAAAGAATTTTTAATGTCCACGAGGCTAAAAATAGCCTATGGGACAGATTGCTTCTCTATCTGACTCTTGTATTCGGCCCTTTTCCTGTGAAGTTTTACAATGAGCACTCCCAGCTTATCGACAAACTCTTCGCTGAATAGATTATCCCAAGAATTAGCTGCCAGAATACCTGCATAGTTTTCTCTGCAATTTAAATGAATGACTTACTTAACGCAGTTGAATCCCAAAAAAGAAAAGAAAAGAAAATAATACCTTCAAAATTACTTAAATTGATTGCAATTGGCTAAACAAATAATTAACATAAAATTTGAAACAAACCTTTACACCTCATCACAATCTAATTACAATCTATTTTACATTAAAATTCCTTACAATGTTAATATCGTATCTCATTCTAAATTTTTAATCATCCACTATGATGGGCTAAAATCTATTTTCTTTGACAAGGCCTTTGTATACAGCGCGAGGCACATTGCAGTAGAATCGAAACCGCAACCGCTATCATGGCCAGATATTGTATCTGATTTGGAATTTGAAAGCCAGCATAAACGTGCAGAAATGTTGAGAGGGATGATTTCATGAATCAAGGCATACCCAATATATGGAGTATTTAATCTGTCAATATATTTGAATTTAATCTGCAGAAATTGGAGGGCTGGGCATGAAAAATTGCAGAAACATTTGAAAGAATAATCTGACGAGACAATGGGGATAATGATGCAGTTGTTTGTATTGATTCTTATGATCATATATGGCATGTTTAGCTTCATTGGGTTAATGGTAGTCATGGGGAGGAGGAAGAGGAAGAGGGCTGTGGGTTTCTTCCATCCCTACACAAATGATGGCGGCGGTGGTGAAAGGGTTCTCTGGTGCGCTGTCAAGGCAATTCAGGAAGAAGCCCCGCATCTAAGCTGCGTTATTTACACTGGTGATGATGCCTCTCCCCAGAGCTTGGAAGCTCGAGCGCTAACCATATTTGGCGTAAAGCTGCTGTTTCCTCCCCAAGTAAGCTCTTTCAAGTTGATCAATTATCATTCTTTTGCACCATCAGTGGTATTTTCTTTACACAATAATGCACCGCCCCTAAACCCTAGAGTGAGATAGGAAGTTCCATAGCAGAGCTATTTAACCACAATAACGAAGCCACCATTTTCAATTATTGATTAAGTTCTGGTTAGATATGAATTCCAATTCTGTTTCCAAGGAAAGATGTCCCATATACCGGGTACGTAGTACGTCTTAAAGGACGTTAAGGTGATTCACATTCTTATCCCCAGAATCTTCTTGTCCAGTTTCTTGTCGCACTACCTGTTTCCCCTTTCTGGCAACATTCGTTTGTAGATCACGCTTTCAATGGTTTTTTCTAAAACCTCTCTATCGTTCCGTTCCGGTTCCTGTTCCCGTCTTGACACTACATTGATACACTACTAATTAATTTTAATCTTCACATGCATAATGTAGACAGGTACGGAGGCGGGTTTGCTTTTTCTTATCCCCATAACTCTCTTACCCTGCGCCTTGTTTCTCATTTCCCATTTCTCGCAAATGGCTTTCCCTAGAATGGCACTAAGTGCTCAGTATTTGAAGTGAAATGATCTTTTTCTCTATAGTGGGGGAACTTTTAAGTGGAGCAGTTCCTCTTTCAATATTTAGACTGAGATGTTCATCTTTGAAAAAAAACACTGCTTATGTTTATGTTTGTCAGTCAACCACATTCGTAGTAGATTCTTTATGTTTCTGTTGATGATCCAGTATTCCATGTTAATGTGTTTTGAACATATATTTCTTGATACAACTGATCATGCACCTTGTTTCTCATTTCCCATTTCTCTTAGATGGCTTTCCCTAGAATTACACGAAGTGCTCAGTTTTTAAAGTGAACTGATCCCTTTCTCTACAGTGGGGGAACTTTTAAGTGGAGCAGTTGCTCTTCAATATTTAGACTGAGATGTACATCTTTGAAAAAAAACACTGATTATGTTTGGCAGTCAACCACATTCGTAGTAGATTCTTTATGATTCTGTTGATGATCAAGTATTCCATGTTAATATGTTTGGAACATATATTTCTTGATACAACTGATCAGGTCAGGTTATCGATGAGAACAGACCTGTAACAGTCCATATTGGACCTTGAGGTCGAAATAAGTATTGGTAATTGATAAGTTGGATAATGATCTAATATCTATGCATTCAAGTGGACTGCTGTAAATAGTAGATAAAAGTGTTTGGGCCTGTAGAAATTTTCTGTTTTCCCACCCCGGTTTCAGTGTCACTTATTTTTCCTTTTAGTTAAATGCCCTTTCCCATATCCTTACATTCAACAATCAGAAAAATAATTTTTATTTGCTGAAACAGAATTACTTCGCTGAAACACAAATTACTTGCTGAAACACAAATTCTGGAAAACTTTACAGAATGCTGAAACTGCAGAAATATAAAAACACAGCAAGCTGAAACAGTCATTCAACACATTTGAACACTGAGATTTTTGGTCAACATGACCCTGGAAAAACCCCCTATAACTCTTGGGGAAAACCAGTTCGAAAACTCTTTTTTATTTCTGGGAAAAATGCTTTTTACAGTGAGAGAAATATTCAGAAAAATCAGCAAGCAAACTTTTACAACTTATCTCGTTTTCCGTGCTTAACCACCGCCTTGGAAAATGTGCAAACAGCAAAACAGAACTAGCAATAAATGCTGTACGGATTTCCTTGAAAAACGTGCCCAAAAATTACAGCATTAATTTCTGCTGTACGACCTCCTTTTGCATGCAGAATAGCATTAAATGCTGCTGTACGACCTCCTTGGAATGCGTGCAGGCTGTCTTAAATGCTGTGTATGGAAATCTGCCTTGGTTTTTGTGCCAGTAATCAGCTACAGGCTGTTCGACCTACCTGGAAATGCGTGCAGCAAAAACAACGACCTCTCCCTCGAAATTTGTGCCCAGAAAAGAGTACGACCTCCTTGGAAATTGTGCCCAAAGCTGCAGTACAGATTCTGCTTTGGAAACAGTGTCAAATCTTCCTTGCACTGAGTGCAAACCCTGCTGTACGGACTTGCTGAAATACTGCCTTGGAATGTGTGCCAAGCTGCTGCCTCCTCCTCACTGCCCAGAAATCTCCCTTGCTCTCTTTCTCTGCTTCTCCCAATCTACTCATGAAAGAATGAATGACCTTTTTCTCCTTTTCCTCCTTTAACCTAACCCTAAGTGACTTTTGGGGAATCCCTAAATCCAATGGCTAAAACAGATTTAGATCTAGGGTTGAGATTAAATGCTCATTTAAATCTCACTTTCTATTTTTTAATTCACCCCACTTTAATAAAGACCCACTTAGTCATTTATTTCCAAAGTCACTTTTCCTTTCTAATTTTACATTGACTTTATTAAAGTCACTTTAAAATTAGACTTTAGTAACTTTTTCACTTAAAGTCACTTTTAAATTAGATTTGACTTTATAACTTTATAAAGTCACTTTAGGAGAAAAAATTAAATTCTTTTGGACACTTTTCCCTAGGCCAAAGATCAAAGCCTTAGGGAACCACCTATCCTCCGGTAACCAAATTTCAACACTCCCTCTTACCGAGGAAGGTGTTCCTCACCACACCCATCTTGTCTCTAAAGTAGACATGCTTGCCCCGTGGTAAGGCTTTGGTAAGAATATCTGCAACCTGCTCATCAGTGGGAATATACTCAAGCTTCACAGCTCCCTTCTGAACATAGTCTCTGATGAAGTGATATCTAATGCCAATATGCTTTGACCTGTCATGAAATACTGGATTCTCCGTGAGTTTAATGCAACTCTGATTATCACAGTAAATCACTGAAGGTCTCAACGGCTGACCAAATAAGCCAAACAACATCTTGCGAAGCCAGATGGCCTCACAACTAGCTAGACTGGCTGCCATATACTCTGCTCTTCCGCTGAACTCAATGCTACTGACTGCTGCTTTCGGCTGAACCATGACACAACTGCCGAACCCAACCCAAAACAGCACCCTGAAGTGCTCTTCCTATCAGAAGCACAACCTGCCCAATCAGAATCAGTGTAACCTGCCAATCTCACTCCATCCCCCTGCCTGTAGTCAAGACCATAATCCACTGTCCCCTGCAAGTATCGCAAAATGTGTTTTGCAGCCACCCAGTGAACCTTCCTAGGCTCACACATAAACTGACTCATCGTGTTGACTGCAAAACAAATATCTGGTCTAGTGTTGACCAAATACATCAAGGAACCAATTAGCTGTCTGTACAATGTGGGATCCACCAACTCGGAATCCGAAGCATGGAGCTTCTTCCAGTTGGTGATCATCGGTGTCGACATGGGTTTACAATTCTCCATGTGGAATCTGCCAAGGATGTCCACAATATACTTCCCCTGCCCTAGGAAGAAATGCCCCTCCTCTTGCCACACCTCCAAACCCAAAAAGTAATGCATCAAGCCGATATCCTTCATCTCAAACTCTGCTGCAAGATCTCTCTTGTAGTGCTCTATGAGTCTCTCTGCACCCGTAATGACCAAGTCATCCACATACAGCACCAGAATGAGAGGCT
This sequence comes from Pinus albicaulis, assembly GCA_034641835.2. Lineage (NCBI taxonomy): Eukaryota > Viridiplantae > Streptophyta > Pinopsida > Pinales > Pinaceae > Pinus > Pinus albicaulis. Next base: position 363,192,159 of record CM076571.1, on the reverse strand, counting down.
CCTCACCTATCACAATATAGTAAAGGTTCGGATCTGCCTCACTCTTTGTGAAACCCATCCCCTGCAAGTATGTATCTATCTTGGAGTACCAAGCTCTGGGAGCTTGCTTCAGGCCATAAAGGGCCTTCTTCAGTCTGCACACATGGGACTCCTTCCCATGCACCTCAAAGCCCTGTGGCTGCTCAATGTACACCTCCTCCTGTATGAAACCATTGAGAAATGTGGTCTTAACATCCATGTGGTGGATCTTCCAACCCATCTCTGCTGCTATCGATATAATGGAGCGGATCGAAGTATATCGAGCCACGAGAGCGAAGGTCTCCTCATAATCAACTCCCTCTAACTGGGAGAACCCTCTAGTCACAAACCTCGCTTTGAATTTCTCAATGTTGCCATCTGCAGCATGTTTTACCTTGTAAAGCCATCTGGAAGTAACCACGGATTTGCCCTCAGGCCTCGGCACCACCTCCCAAACATCATTCTTCATGATAGAAGAATACTCCTCTTGCATGGCCTCTCTCCAGACCTGCTGGCTAGCTGCCTCCTCATAGCTAGAAGGCTCAGAGTCAAGGATGTTGGTAGCCATTGCCATATAGCTACAAAACCTCTCAGGTGGTCTGCTCTCTCTGACTGGCCTCTTAGGCCCAGCAATAGATGTGGCCTCTCTCAAGGTATCCTGAAGCCACTTGGGCTTCCTCTTCCCTGAGCACACTTCTCCCACTGGAGAATATAAATCCTCCTCATCATCAGGAGCTTGAACTCCTGACTGTCTGTCTGCTATCCTCCTGCCTACACCTGAACCTGTAGATGCTGAGGTACCGTGTGAACTGTCCATCAGTGGACTCCCTAGTGAATTGCTCTGCGGACTGCTCTGCATGCTGCCTGAAGCACCACCGCTCTGACTTTGTGAGCCACTGCTCACTGAAGGACCAGACATCGTCATAGATGTACCTTCGGATCCTCTTGATCCCTGCCCACTGGATCCCTGCGACTGACTCAGCTGCTGTTGAGGGTCTGGCTGATCCATATACTCTAACTCCCGTGACCTCTTGAAGGCCCTGTCCTCCTCGAACTTCACATCCCTTCTGACAACAACTTTCCTCTGTGCAGGAATGTAAATTCAAAAGGCCTTTGAGGTCTCACTGTAGCCCACAAAGATACCCTTTTTTGCGGTGGGCTCTAGTTTGGTCCTATTCTCCTTGCGTATGTAGGAGTATGTGATACACCCAAAGATACGAAGATGACCAATATCAGACTTTTTCCCAGAAAAAGCCTCCTTCGGAGTCATGTGCCCCAAGGCACGATGCGGACTCCTGTTCTGCAAATAAACAACAGTGTTGCAGGCCTCTGCCCACAAAAACAATGGCAACCCCTGATCATGTAACATGGCTTTGGCAGCCCCTCCGATGGATTTGTTCTTCCTCTGCGCAACCCTGTTCTGCTGGGGGTTGTAAGGAACAGTGAACTCCCTCCTGATGCCTACCTCCGCACAATAGTCAACAAACTCTCCGTGGGTGTACTCTCCTCCATTGTCCGACCTTAGGGACTTGATCTTCCGACTTGTTTGTGTCTCCACAAGAGCTCTGAACCCCTGAAACCGCTTGAAGACCTCACTCTTGGTCTTCAAGAAATAAATTCAGGTTCTCCTGGAGTGATCATCAATGAATAAAACATAGTACTCATATCCACTCAAGGAAACATGAGACATTCAACCGCTCACATCGGAATGAATCAAATCAAGTATCCCAGTCGCTCTGCTGTCACTGTTGGGAAAAGGGGATTTGGCAAACTTGCCCATCGCACATCCTCTGCAAGTATCAAAGTGATTAGTACTGAAATCTGGCACACCTGTAGTGATCTCCCGCAAAGTCCTCAAGGCTCCATGATACATATGCCCCATCCTGCGGTGCCAAATCTCACACAGCTCAGAACTGCTAGCTCTGCTGTCAGTGCTACTGCTCAATGCCAAAAGGGGCTAGAATGCAAACTTGTACACCTTTGCATGGCGTACACCTATCACTCTAGCTGACTCTGCTGGAGTACCCCTGGGATATATCAACACCTGTCCTCCCCTGAACAGTATCTAATATCCTCTGTCCTCCAAAGCTGAGACGGATATGAGGTTCTTCCTCATCCCTGGCACATATAGAACATCTGACACCTTCAAGGGAGGTTTGGATTCCCTATGAAATGTCTGTGTTCCCACACCGACTGCTCTAACAACTCTGTCATCACCAAGTACTACCTCTATATCAGTGCCACTCTCTGAAAGCTCTGAGAAGTACTCACGGACTCCTGTCATATGACGTGAAGCCCCACTGTCCACATACCAGATACCCGAAGATGCTCTGCTAGTCGAGGGAAATGCATGCTCCCTTTGAACCTCTGTGGCAGGTGATCCTGCACTAGTGGACTCACACGCAATGAACCCAAACTCCCGGTTGTAAAGTTTTGTAGATGTTCTATGCTAGTAGCAATTTCACTTTTATTTCAAAGAATCATACAAGTAGTTACGGCACGCAGATAGAACATAAGTAAGTAGACTAACCGTAAGACAAAAACGTAAACCAGAAAATGTGTGTATTCGTTTTCGGCGAAGTCAACAGATGCTTCAACCAACAAAGTCTCCTTTGGTCACTCTGTACCTAAAGATGTGTAACAACAACCCTTGTTAATCAGATGAGTCAACCCATGGTGATGTCAACTCTCAGAAAGTCAACATAGTCCTCGAAAGTCAATTGTAAGTGCTAGTTAAAAGTCAACGCAGCAGCAAAACGGTCAACTCGATTTTGTGCCAGGTAGTACGGCCTTCATAAATCGAACCTTCCACCAATTTTCAGCTTGTTTGGACCAAGCGTTGACCAAAGTCAACGCTGGTCAAAGTTTCTGCGAAACCCTAGCAGCAGCAAATCCGTACTTCAGCTCAGCCGTACAGTTTGTCCTCTTCGTCCTTCACACGTGTGGCTGAAACTTGTCTTTAGGTAGCTCGTACTATTTGATGAGAAGAGAAGATGATGAGATGTGTTGATGATGAAATGCTCTTCAACTTTTCCTGTATTTATATCAATCATGAGGGTGTGTGACACATCGGTTGGGCATGCGAGCCTACATTACAAAACTGGCCGACCTTGCACATATAATTTATTAAAAATAATAAATTCAAAATATAAGTTCTGCTCATCGGATTAAGACATTTTTTATATGGATTTTACACCTCTCACAAAGAGGAATCCAACAAAAATATTAACCTCTTAATCTGAGCATCTTAATATGGAGTTTGGACCCAGTTGTCCAAATTTAACACTCCCTCTCAACTAGGGAGAACTCCATCTATTAGTGCAATCAACATCGTGCGTCATCCCGCCGAAACTTGCTTTGCTGGCTTCTTTATTTCAGAACAGAAATGGGTCAGTCACAAAGACATCATCCCCCGACTGACATAATCAGTCCAGAGGTCCCAGACCTCACAAATCTTGATCTCAGATCAAGTGGTTGGACCGTGCCATCCTAGATAGAGAGTACGGCAATCTCTGATGCGTCCATCAGTCTTTGCTAATAGTCTCTAACTTTTCCACACCTCAATGGCCAAATGAGAGGTACTTCCCATGAGCCCTGAACTCAATGGGTAGGATGCATACGGGGCACAGAAAATGAGAGGTGAACCAACTCAAAATCACAACAGAGGGGTCCAAGCACACCACCAAGGTTGGCAAGCCTAGCCTTGTGGTTGCCCATAGCTCCAAGAAGCTCTCCCCAAAGCCCCCCAGAGCTCCCAGAGCTCATCGTCCAACAAGACCCACATCATAGGGTCTTTCCACGACACCAAGACTCTCACGGAAGGTTAGGAACTTGACCTTCCCCAAGGGCTTAGTGAGAATATCCGCGACCTGCTCATCAGTTCCTATATGATCGAGCCTTACGGCGCCTCGCTGTACCATATCCCGGATAAAGTGGTACCTGATATCAATATGCTTGGATCGGCTGTGGAACACAGGATTCTCAGTCATACGAATCCCACTCTGATTATCACAGAGTATCACAGTGGTATCTAGCACATGTCCAAACAGCTCACTAAAGAGCTTCCGCAACCAAACTGCTTCACAACAGGCCATACTAGCAGCAATGTATTCGGCCTCCGCGGTGCTCAAAGCCACCGACTTCTGCTTCCCGCTCATCCATGAGATCGAAGCAGAACCAAGATTGAAGCAGCATCCCGATGTGCTCTTACGATCCACCACACTGCCAGCCCAATCGGCATCAGTATATCCACGGAGTATCACACTCCCGGCAGTGTATCTCAGCCCATGGTTTATCGTGCCTCGAAGATATCTCAAAAGATTCTTGGCACCAACCCAGTGAAAATGATGAGGCTCAACCATCTGTTGACTCAAAGTGTTCACTGCAAAACATATGTCCGGACGTGTGTTCACTAAGAACATCAAAGCTCCTATGAGTTGACGATACTCAGTAGGATTGGCCAAGATAGGCACAGTAGCGCTGCCACTCAACTTTTTAAAGTTGAGTTCCATTGGTGTCGACACGGACTTACAGTCCACCATTCCAAATCTTTCCAGAAGCTTCACAATATATTTTCCTTGAGAAAGGAAAATCTCTCCAGGTCTCTGCCAGACCTCCAGGCCTAGGAAATAGTACATCAGTCCTAGATCCTTCATCTCGAATTCAGCAGCAAGCTCCCTCTTACATTGATGAATGAGAGGGTCATCTCCAGTCAGGAAGAGGTCATCCACATACAGCACTAGAATGAGAGGCTTCTCTTTCACAACCTTGAAGTATAGGTTCGGATCAACATTGCTTCGAGTGAAGCCCAGCTTCATCAAGTAACTATCCATCCTCTCGTACCAAGCTCTGGGTGCTTGCTTTAACCCATAGAGGGCTTTCTTCAACCTGCAGACATAAGTGTCTCAATCTTGAACTTCAAATCCCAGAGGTTGTTCTACATACACCTCTTCCTTTATTGCACCATGCAGAAAAGCAGTCTTGACATCCATCTGATGAAGACTCCATCCTTGTGTAGCAGCAAGGGCTATGATTGATCGGATGGTGGTATATCGTGCCACAGGTGCAAATATATCGTCATAGTCAATTCCTTCCTTTTGAGAGAAGCCACGGTCAACAAACCTTGCCTTAAACTTTTCAGCACTCCCATCAGATCCATGTTTGATTTTGTAGAGCCATTTAGCGGTGACAACAGATTTGTCCTTCGGTCTCGGGACCACATCCCATACATCATTCTTCATAATAGACTCATATTCTTCATGCATAGCATCCTTCCAAACTTGATGCTTGATGGCTTCCTCAAAAGATCCAGGTTCAGATTGTACAATAGTACTCATGGCAGCTAGAGACCCTTGGTATCTACACGGCTTCTTGCTTTCTCGGAATGTCCCCCTTGGGGCAGCATGACCCTCAGCATCTTCGAGGGTGTCCCTGAGCCATGATGGTCTCTTTCCTAGTGAAGGGGGTGGATCAATAGGGTCCATTGGCCCTTCAATATCAGGCATAGTCTCATCCCGGGGTTCTTCCAGATTTCCAGGTCTTTCTTCATGATTTTCTTCAGATCTAGGAAGATCTACTACTTTCTTCAGGGAAGCATCTTCGTCAAAAGTGACATCATGGCTTATCTCTACTTCCCTTTGACCAGGTACATAGACTCTATATGCCTTAGAAGTCTCACCGTAGCCCACAAACATTCCTTTCTTCCCAGTAGCATCCAGCTTACTTCTCTTTTCTTTCGGCACATGAAAATAGACAGGACATCCAAAAATTCTAAAATGTGAGACATCGGGTTTCTTACCAGAGAAAACCTCTTCGGGAGTTTTGGAGTCCAGAGCGGAATGAGGGCATCGGTTTTGAATGTACACAGCAGTATTTGCAGCTTCTCCCCACAGAAACTTCGGTAGACCTGGTCACATAGCATGGCACGGGCAGCTTCCACAATAGTCCTATTCTTGCGTTCAGCAACACCATTCTGCTCAGGAGTATATGCAGTGGTAGTCTCCCTCTTAATGCCAGCTTCTCTCCAAAAGTCTTTGAACTCATTTGACTCATATTCAGTGCCATTGTCAGTCCTCAAAATCTTGATCTTCTTTCCGGTCATATTTTCCACCAAGGCTTTGAAGGTATGGAACCACATGAAAGCCTCATCCTTCTTCTTCAAGAAGTATATCCAGGTTTTGCGAGAGAAGTCATCAGTAAATGTCATGTAGTAAGAACATCCCCCAGGGATGTTATGGGCAACATACCAGATAGATCAGAATGGACCGGTTGCAATATATCAGATGTCTTTGTGACACTTGAGGGGAAAGGTCCCCTTGTATGTTTTCCTTCAGCACAACCCTTACATACACCTTCATGATTATTTCCAAAGTCAGGCATCCCTGTCACCACCTTCCTTGCTTCGGGAAGGGCGTTGTAATGAAGGTGTCCAAATCTTCGATGCCATAGTTCGGTTTGTCGGATAGTATCACAAGTCATAGCTCCCAACGGACTCCCTCCAACCTGGTAGAGTGTACCAACTCTAAAACCAATTGAGATAGCTTCATTGAAGCTCTCCTTCCACATGAGCACCTTTCCATCAGAGAAAGTTACATTGAATCCTTTGTCTTCCATGGCAGATACAGACACAAGGTTCTTCTTCAATTTAGGTACATAGAGTACATCTTGCAAACGGAGGACTTGTCCTTGAGACAAGTGGAGGGTCACAATCCCTGTCCCTTTCACGGGATATGTGGCATTATCCCCAAGGATAATTTCTAGATTAGTATCCCTTTCAACCATGTCAGAAAGTGCTTCCTTGAATCCGGTGATGTGTCTTGAGGCACCACTATCAATTAGCCAGACATCCATAGTGTCGGGCAGAGATGCAGCTGAGAGAGCAGATACCAGAATATACTCATTTCTTTTATCAACAACATTAGACTCCTCATACCTGGTATTTCTGGACCTCTTAGAAGGTTGATGGTTTCCTCCAAAGTGTGCCTTCCTCTTTCCTTTGGATTTGTCATTTCTTCGATTCCCATTTCTTCGGTTGTTGTTGTTATCGTCACTATCGGGAGAATCCTTCTTGAAGGGGCATTCTCTAGCATAGTGACCAGGCCTATGGCAAGTGAAACACTTGCCCTTCTTTTCTTGAGCCTTCGTTCTTCCTTTGTCCTTAGGACTACCAGAGTTCTTCTTTCGAGAATGAGCACCATAGGCAGCATTTCTGTCATTATCAAATTCCTTCATCCTTGTTTCTTCTTGCATACATCTAGACAGAAGCTCATCAAAGTTAGGAATGGTATTATTGTTGAGAATAGTAGTTGTGAATACTTGCCATTCATATGGAAGTCCTCCAAGTGCGGTGAGAACCATCTCACGATCAGCTATTATCTCCCCAATAGCTAGCAGATTGTTCCCGGTTTCGGTCAACTTCAGAAAGAAAGTTTGAACAGACTCATCTCGGCCCTTCTTCATATTCTTCAGCTTGTTCTTGAGGAATAGCACTTGGTTCACATTGTTTACTTGAAACATAAGTATCAATTTGTCATACATCTCCTTGGATGTGCCTAGTTCAGATATGTAGGCAACCAGACTATTATTTATGGATTCCCTGATCAGCAGCTTTGCTTTGATTTCTCCCTTCTTATACTTGTTTCTAACAGCAGCAGAGGCATTGGATGGAGGTTCTTGAATCCTCCCTGTCACATGATCCAGGAGATCATGATCTTCTAATTTAAGATCTAATATCATCTTCCAGGGATGAAAGTCATCACTTCCAGTCAGCTTGTCATTCTCCTTGAATTCAAGACTAGTGGAACCCATTTCCTCCGATGATGATTGCTATAGATTGAGTTTGTCTTCACCTCAGCTCCGATACCATGTCAAGTTTTGTAGATGTTCTATGCTAGTAGCAATTTCACTTTTCTTTCTGCAATCATACAAGTAGTTAAGCAAAATGCAGATAGAACATATAAGTAGATCTTACAGAAGACAAAACAGAAACAAGAAAAATGTGTGTATTCGTTTCGGCGGTCAACAGGATGCTTCAACCAGCAAAGTCTCCTTTGGTCAGCCAGCCCAGCATGTGTCACAACAACCCTTCAATCAGTAGATGAGTCAACCCAAGTCAACTCTGCAAAAGTCAACGTTGTCCTGAAAAGTCAACGCAGGGGCAGCAAGCTAAAAGTCAACGCAGCAGCAAAACGGTCAACCCTTTGACCTCGATTTTTGTGCCAAGTAGTACGGCCTTCATAAATCGAACCTTCCACCAAATTTCAGCTTGTTTGGACCAAGCGTTGACCAAAGTCAACGCTGGTCAAAGTTTCTGCGAAACCCTAGCAGCAGAAAAACTGTACTTCAGCTCAGCCGTACAATTTGTCCTCTTCGTCCTTCACACGTGTGGCTAAAACTTGTCTTTAGGTAGCTCGTACTATTTGATGAGAAGAGAAGATGATGAGATGTGTTGATGATGAAATGCTCTTCAACTTTTCCTGTATTTATATCAATCATGAGGGTGTGTGACACATCTGTTGGGCATGCGAGCCTACATTACAAAACTAGCCGACCTTGCACATATAATTTATTAAAAATAATAAATTCAAAATTTAAGTTCTGCTCATCGGATTAAGACATATTTTATATGGATTTTACACCTCTCAGAAAGAGGAATCCAACAAAAATATTAGCCTCTTAATCTGAGCATCTTAATATGGAGTTTGGACCTAGTTGTCCAAATTTAACACAAAGCGATCTGTAAAGTCCTCAACCTCTGTTGATGCTGCCATGCTCTGGTTCTTCCCCTTCTTTCTCTTCTTCTCCGGACACACAACTGCATAGTGTCCCATCTTCTGACAATTCCAACACTTCACCTTGGAATAGTCCTTCTGTGTGTTACCCTGTTTACCTTTACCTTTGCCCTTGCCCCCACCACCACTTGTGGAAGCATGCTTCTTGCCTTTGCCTTTCTTGCCTCCTGCCAACAGTGCTACATCCTCATCCTGCTCAATTGGCTTGGTTGCCCCAAGCTGACCCTTCCTGATCTTTGTCTGAATGCAATCATCCCAAAACCTCTCCCATGTGGGAAGGGTATCACGTGCACAAACCCCATCAGCAAAGTTCAGCCATGAACTGGGGAGGCCATTCACTGCAATCCGCACCAACTCAGTGGGTGGAATGACCTCTCCAACTGCTGCCAACTCATCTCTCACATTAGTAATCTTTGTGAGATATCCAGCTGCACTATCAGTCTTACCCATCTTAATGGTCTTCAGTTTCTCCTTCAGGACCATTTTCCGGCTCTCATTGGTACTCTGGTAGAGATTGGACAATGCTGTCCACATCTCATGAGCATTTCTCTTTCCTCTCACATGAGGAATGCAATGGTCTTTGATTCCGTCTAGAATCAGTCTCTTACCTTTGTTGTTTTTTCTATTATACGCTGCCAACTGAACAACATCAGTAGGCACAACAACAGGGTTCTGTGTGGTATGCACCATGATATCCCAGACTTCTGCCTCCTCAAAGATACTCTGCATTCTCTCATTCCAAACGCTGTAATTGGTATGCCCATCCAACCTATCCTCCACCCTCAGTCCCAATGACATTCTGCTGTCTTAAAAATTGAAAAATAGCATTGCTGTAGTAAAGATAAATTTTTTGTGTGAAAAATCAGCTTGCTGGAATTTTCTGAGTGAAAAATCAGCAGGGTGTTTTTTTTTCCTTGCTGTCCCAAACTGCACTTTAAGCACCCAAGCTCCGATACCATGTAGAAATTTTCTGTTTTCCCACCCCGGTTTCAATATCAATTATTTCTCCTTTTAGTTAAATGCCCTTTCCCATATCCTTACATTCAACAATCAGAAAAATAATTTTTATTTGCTGAAACAGAAATTACTTCGCTGAAACAGAAATTACTTGCTGAAACACAAATTTTGGAAAACTTTACAGAATGCTGAAACTGCAGAAATAAAAAAACACAGTGAGCTGAAACAGTGATTCAACACATTTGAACACTGAGATTTTTGGTCAACAGGACCCTGGAAAAACCCCCTACAACTCTTAGGGAAAACCAGTTCGAAAGCTCCTTCTTATTTCTGGGAAAAATGTTTTTTAAAGTGAGAGAAATATTCAGAAAAATCAGCAAGTAAACTTTTACAACTTATCTCGTTTTCCGTGCTTAACCACCGCCTCGGAAAATGTGCAAACAGCAAAACAGAACCAACAATAAATGCTGTACGGATTTCCTTGAAAAACGTGTCGAGAAATTACAACATTAATTTCTGCTGTACGGCCTCCTCCTTTTGTGTGCATAACAACATTAAATGTTGCTGTACGATCTCCTTGGAATGCATGCAGGCTGTCTTAAATGCTGTGTACAGAAATCTGCCTTGGTTTTTGTGCCAGCAATCGCTATAGGCTGTACGGCCTACCTGGAAATGCGTGCAGCAAAAACAACAACCTCTCCCTCGAAATCTGTGCCCAGAAAATAGTATGGCCTCCTTGGAAATCGTGCCCAAAGTTGCTGTACGGATTCTACCTTGGAAACCGTGTCAAATCTTCCTTGAACTGAGTGCAAACTCTGCTGTACGGACTTGCTGAAATACTGCCTTGGAATATGTGCCAAGCTGCTGCCTCCTTCTCCTCAATGCCCATAAATCTCCCTTGCTCTTTTTCTCTCCTTCTCCCAATCTGCTCATAAAAGAATGAATGACCTTTTTCTCCTTTTCCTCCTTTAACCTAACCCTAAGTGACTTTTGGGGAATCCCTAAATCCAATGGCTGAAACAGATTTAGATCTAGAGCTGAGATTAAATGCTCATTTAAATCTCACTTTCTATTTTTTAATTCACCCCACTTTAATAAAGACCCACTTAGTCATTGATTTCCAAAGTCACTTTTCCTTTCTAATTTTACATTGACTTTATTAAAGTCACTTTAAAATTATACTTTAGTAACTTTATCACTTAAAGTCACTTTTAAATTAGATTTGACTTTATAACTTTATAAAGTCACTTTAGGAGAAAAATTAAATTCTTTTGGACACTTTTCCCTAGGTCAAAGATCAAAGCCTTAGGGAACCACCTATCCTCTGGTAACCAAATTTCAACAAGGCCACGTAGGGAAACACATGCCCAAATAATATATTTATTTGATAGAAACTAATGGATTTAGTTAATATTAACCTATAGTCCATCTACAAACAGATCTATCTGTAGGTGTAGTGCTTCAGAATCTGGATCTTTAATATTAGTGTCTGCAAACTGAGCCCAGAATACTAAAATCCTTTCCACTAAGTTCTGCTCTCAAAACTCTAAATCTATATCAAAGCCAGAGAGTCTATATACTAATAACGCTCTGAATGCCTTGAGTTACATAGTTTCCAGGACAAAGAGAAATCTAAAAGTATGGTACGTTGCCAAACAATAAAACCCTTCCTGAATCCTACTAAGTTCTGCTTTCAAAACTCCAAAACTATATCACAGTCAGAGAGTCCTTATACTAACAGCGCCCTGAATACCTTGAGCTACATAGTTTCCAGGACAAAGAGAAATCCAAAACTATGGCATGTTGCCAAACAATAAAACCCTTCCTACTAAGTTCTGCTTTCAAAACTCCAAAACTATATCAAAGTCCAAGAGTCATTATACTAACAGCGTTCTGAATACCTTGAGTTACATAGTTTTCAGAACAAACAGAGAAATCCAAAACTATGGCATGTTGCCAAACAAAGTCTGGATCACCAGGCTCGTGGTTACTAAATTAAAAAAACATGCAGATTCCAGCTCGCATGCAAAACAGAATGCTACACTGATCATGTTTGTAGGCTCAATGATACTCTGGAGACACTCTACTTGTCTGAGATAATGAACTCAATCTATGAGAACTACTACTTATTTGTCCACCACTCCTCTAGTGCGCTATGTTTGAAACCCTATGGAAAACAGATTGAAGAGTTTCAGAGTAAAGAGTGGTTCAAGTTTTGTTAGCCTCAATAGCCTCCATCACCTGGTTGCTTCTGATGCTTACTTTGAGTACAGAATTCTTGTTTGGGGTTCCCTCTTCCTTACGTATGTTCCCTCCACAGCATAATGGAGACCTTCAGGGATATCATTCTAATCTTCATATCCTTTTGCATGTCCTTTAATGCAAAGAGCTTTCTCCTGATGTGCAAATCTCTGATTAGCTATTTTATCTGCTCCTCTGTTGAATTCTCTTTATTCCTGGATGTACTCTACTTAGTCATAATTATGAGAGACTTATTTATATCTTTCAACAAAGTGCAGCACTTTGATGCCCTTGGGGTTTGATCTCCCGTGCAGAGCTGAGATTTTGATGGAGTGTCCAACACCAGTCAGATTGGCTGTGAAGTGTTTGGTCAACTGGAGACCTTTTATTTTTTTTCACCGTAACTGTAAAATTTTGTTAGTATTAGAGGTCTGGAATCTGTAGATATTTCTACAGCAGTATACATAGGGTGGCTTCAGAAGTTTCAGAGATTTATACAAAATATCTCTCTGTTACTACATAGTAAGCCTTAGTACAGAAAACATTCCAGATTTCCTTCATAAAGCTTGAATCACAAAATTGTCAACTACTGATGATTATAAAAAATCCATTTAATAAAAACATGAAGACTGGTTGCCTCATCCGGACTGATATCTGAGTGAGGGGAGTGTTGCTTCTTGATATTCATTGACTCCTTGACCTGGTGCACTGTGCACTGTTTGTTCTTCCTAGGCTTCAGCATTAGTGGAATTTGCAGAGGCATTGCTGTTCAAAGCTGTAGAGAATAAATCTTTATGCAGATTATGTGCAAGATATCTCAGCATATTGCACTCGGCCTCTAGGATATCCATCCTTTGCTCCTGTTCAACCAGCAATTTCATTGATGATGCATTTTTTTCCTTCTTGTAATTTTGTAGCTAAAGAAATCAGCAACCAGGCTGGTTTCATACTCATGTGACACGTGGTTGATGTTGAGAAATCAAGGGGCAGATTAATTAGGTGATTTCTCTTACTTTGATAACTGCTTGTGATGTAATTTTAATTTTTACTTAACTTGATTAGCTTCTTCTTTCACTTGATTAATATTAGTGTTCTCTATCATCAAACAGCTACCAAACAATGAAGATCAATGAGACAAGGAGACACAAAATGTAGATTGTCAGCTAGGGCCAAAGCCTCTCCTCTTGAGAGGAAAACCCACAAGAACTCTTCTCTTCTTATAGAACTTCAAATGAGAAATTCCAAGACCTATAACCCTTGACAAAGACCTCTCCAAGACCAAGTCAAACTTCTCTTTGATGAGCTTTTCTTCCACAAAATCAACGTCAATTAAACTAGCTTTCCAACAGCTTGCAGCTTCTCCTTCGACCTCCCTTTCGTACCTGCAATTTCGGCTACTGCAGAAACCCTAGCTTTTGGCATGTGTGAGAGAATAATGGAGAATTCTTCCTTCTTTTTCCTTCTCTGGGACTGGCTTCTGTTCTTTGACTATTTGGCTTGTAATTTTGATGCTTCTTGACCTTTAACTCGGCTCCTTAACCTGACTCTAATTCGGTCTTGCTGTAACTGTAGAGATGCCCTAACTTCCTCCTCACACGTGTGGAAATATAGCCCTAAAAACGTCCTTCAGACTTCGATTTCTTTCTCTTCCTTTTTGTCCTTTCCTTTGCTTGTTCTAGGTCTTCTTATCTTCTCTTGATCGAATTTTTTATATGCTTCATGGATAGTCTCAAATTTGGTCGACTTCCCTTTTATATATAGGCTTCTAGTATGCCCTTATATCTCTAGGAGGCCGACTTCACAGCTTGATAGGCCGACTTATTGACTGCATGATGACAAGGTCTTGGAGGGTCTTTGACTCTAATTTTGACTCAAATAAATTTTCTTGACTTGATACAATAAGCCCAAGAGGGTCTTCCATACATGACAATAACTCAATCGACTTGTTGACTCAATGACAAACCCTAGAAGCACTCCATTTGACCTATAAATAAAATAACCTCGAGCATGAAACCCATGCATCAAGAATGACAATAATAATGAATTTCTCTTCTCTTCAATATCAAATACATAAAATCGTGATTACATATGTCATTATGAAGACCGAACCTAGTTACACATTTCAACAGTTGATCTTGACTGCTACCACTATAACCTCTAGGTGCCTACATATGTCCCTTTCGCAGACATGGGTTAATCAGGGGACTTGAACCTTGGATCTTATAATTTACATAATACTTCATGACACGACTTTGCCAATTGAACTGTCCTAAAGTGCTCGTTAATGATGCATGTTGGGTGACATAGGTGTATGTTTTCATGTACCTTGGTCTCTCTGGAATGGATAAACTCTTCATGTCTTGTGAAGAATTTTTTGATTTCCATTATTTCCCCGTGCTCCATAATTGCACCCATAACATGAAACTAGAATGCCAAGCAGACCTGATTAAAGATGCCAAAAAAGAAACAAAGTTGATAACTTACACCAGACTGATAAAACATTGAACCAAAGAAGCATGAAGTGTTCTTCCAAGGGCTTGGAAATTCACTAGAATGACGGAGGACAACACTGATTTTTTTTCACAATCTATACCATAAAGCCTCTGTTTAATTGTGCTTGAGGGTGGATTGGAAAAGGGTCGACTGACTTCTTCTAAGAAAATTTCCAAAACATAACCTACATTGAAATCCTAATAGGAAACTGGTTTCAGAATGAAAGCTCCCAGGATGATTACCTAGGGCAAGAGCTACGAAAGAGTCTCAAAGAATCTACCTAGTGAGCCACTAGAGCCGCAAGACCAATACTAGAACCATACTTTATAGACCACCCTTAACATATTCAAATATTCTAAATTCCAAACAGAACATCCAAAGTTTGTTGCCCAACTTGCCAGGTATCCGGATGCCCAGGGCTGGTCGCTGATCCCAGTTCCTCCATGCTACAATATCCCATTGCGTCTACGCCTTTCCATGTTAGAACATCCAATAACCTAGGGTTTAGTGATGGTTCACATGCAATACAGGGTGGTGGCAGTCTTGAGTGCTCTTGTCCCAAAAAAATGGTGATGGATTACTTGATTTGCTTGATATGAAGCCATGTCGGTAATTGATATGACGACAACCAAATAATTCAAGTGACTAGGGATGTTGTGTATTACTAAACCCCCATCCTTTTCTAGTTCTCCCATTGGAATTCCGGTGGATTTTTTAGTCAACTTATCCACCACTTCATTTATTTCTCATTTTACATGATAGAACTAGGTTTGGTTGGTTGTTTTTTCCTCCTTGATTGCATGGGCTATTACTTTGGCCAACTTATTGCCCACCGGTGATGACTTCCTCAATGTCGCTTTGATGACAATCATCGAATCCCCCACAATGATTAACAAAGCGATCTCAAGCTCTCTGGCCAGAATACTCCTAACATCCAAGGTCGAAAGAAAGAAACTTTGAATAGATCTTTGGCTACTCCTATAGAACTAGGAGGTAATCGGATTCACTCGGGTCCCTTGCTCTGGAACTATTTGGAGCTCGTCCCTCTAGTGCTTTGAGGGCATGTGAATTGATGTATGGTTTGACATTGTCGAACTAGTGTCGATGATATCCGTCAATACCTTAAACGGGGAGATTGAGATGAGACCTGAGATCTCACTCCTCTATTGTTTGGGGCACCCTGAACTTCTACTCATCGCTTGTGGTTCTGATTTGACACATCCATATGGAAGTATGAGGTGATTGTTTTGGTCATCCCAAGGCAGGGCATGGTGTGTAAGAATGGAGATTTATGGTTGAAAATCTCTCCAATGAAGAGCGCTAAGCATCGTTAGTCTAAGTACCTAAAGAAGGCAGAGAGGAAGCCTCCCAAATCGCAATATAGGCAGTGATAGCATCCTTTGTTCTCATAGTATAGGGGGCACCTAAAATGAGGTGCGTCTTTGTCTTTGGCTCTTGTAGGTGGTACATTTGGCTGGTCCTATTTGACTATGGTAGATGGTGGGCAGTCTCTATCCAAAGTCTATGAGAATTAACTTGGAATTGTCTCAGCGAGGTCCTAAGCAAATGTATACAAGGTCTGCATGGGTAAAGGGGGTGGAATATGTTAAATTTAGATAACAATGGTGTTCTATGCTTGATGCACTTTTACTTCAATCTTGAAAGTAAAATGCTGATAGAACACAATAATAGATCAATAGAAGACAAGCCAAATAGAGATAAGATTTACAATTCCTTATGTCCAGAAAAGATATGAGATATTGTTGCGTTACGGCGGTCAGCAGGATGCTTCAACCAGCAAAGTCTTTCTCGGTCAGCCAACACTTTCATGTGTCACACCCACAACCCTCAAAGACAGCTCATCACAAGTCAACGCAAGTCAAACCAGGGACAACGTAGAAAAGTCAACGCAGGCAATTTAAAAAAAGTCAGCTCAGCAAACTAGGGCTTCAGTCAAACAGTTCGGAATTCCTCAATTTTAGTGCCCAGCTATACGACCTCCTAAAATCAAAATTTCTGCAGAAGATTGAGGTCAAACGACCAAGGGTTGACCACGGTCAACGCTGCAACAGAAAATCCCTAAACAGATCAGCACAGAAAATAGCAGCTTAGCTCCACACATGTGCGGGAAAAAGGCCTCCAAAGGCTATCAAACCAATTAGATCACAATGAGAGAATGTGTGATGAGATGATGAGAAAATGACCTCTAAGTCTCTCCAATTTATATTCATCAATGAGGGTGTGTGACACATCTCTTAGGCATGTGGGATAAATCTGGCTGACCTTGCACATGTGGAAAATAAATTCAAAATCAATGTTTTGCTCATCCAATTAAGATGATCTTTAGATCAATCTTGCACCTCTCCGAAAGAGGAATCCAACAAAAATATGACCATTGTCATATGAGCAGTGCAACATGGAGTTTGGACCTAGTTGCCCAAAATTAACACTCCCTCTTAACTAGGGAGAACTCCATCTGTCCATAAGTGCCATCCATCATGTACCAAACTAAACATCGTGTGTCATCCCGCCGTAACTTGCTTTGCTGGCTCTTTATTTTAAAACAAAAGGTGAGTCACAAAGACATCACACACAGCTAACCCGAAGTCAGCTTAGAGATAAAAACCTCTCTCAGACTCAAAAGAGTCTCATATTAACCCGAAGTTAACTGACCCAAAGTTAGTTTAGAGGATAAAACCTCATCATACTTGATCCCAAATCAAGGTGTTGGACACATGCCATCCTAGACATAGAGAGTACGACAATCTTCGATGCGTCCGTCGGTCTTGCTATGGTCTCTATCCACATTTATCACCTCATTGGCCAAATGAGAGGTACTTCCCATGAGTCAGAAACTCCATGGGTAGGATGCGTGTGGGGCACAGATCAGAGAGAGGCGAACCAACTCAATATCATAACGGTGGGGCAGAAGCACCACAAGGTTTGGCAAGCCTAGCCCCGTGAGTGCTTATAGTTGCAAGAAGCTATCTCCAAGCCCCCTGGAGCTCCCAAAGCTCACAGTCCAACTCAAGCAGGGCCCTCAGAATAGGGTCTTTCCACGATTCCAAGCTTCTCACGGAAGGTTAGGAACTTGACCTTCCCCAGGGGCTTCGTGAGAATATCCACGACCTACTCATCAGTTCCTATATGATCGAGCCTTACGGCGCCTTGCTGTACCATATCCCAGATAAAGTGGTACCTGATATCAATATGCTTGGATCGATCATGGAACATGGGATTCTCAGAAAGACGAATCCCACTCCGGTTATCACAAAGGATAACAATGGTATTTAGCACATGCCCAAACAACTCACTGAAGTGCTTTCGCAACCAATCAGCTTCACAACAGGCCATACTTGCTGCAATGTATTTGGCCTCAGCGGTGCTTAAGGCCACCGACTTCTGCTTCCTGCTCATCCAAGATATCGAAGCAGAACCCAAGGTGAAGCAACATCCGGATGTGCTCTTGCGATCCACCACACTGCTAGCCCTATCGACATCAGTATATCCATGGAGTCTCAAACTCCCAGCAGTGTATCTCAGCCCATGGTTGATTGTGCCCCGAAGATATCTCAACATATTCTTGGCACCAATCTAATGAATGTGATGAGGTTCAACCATATGTTGACTCAAAGTGTTCACTACAAAACATACGTCCGGACGGGAGTTCACTAAGAACATCAGGGCCCTTATGAGTTGTTGATACTCGGTAGGATTTGCTAGCATGGGCCCAACAACGTTTCCACTCAACTTCTTAAAGTTGACTTCCATTGGTCACGACACAGACTTATAGTTCACCATACCAAATCTCTCCAGCAGCGTCACGACATATTTTCCTTGAGAAAGGAAAATCTTGCCTGGCCTCTGCCAGACCTCCAAGCCTAGGAAGTAGTGCATCAGTCCTAGGTCTTTCATCTCAAACTCAAAAGCTAGCTCCCTCTTACACTGATGAATGAGAGGGTTAGCACCTGTCAAGAAGAGATCGTCCACATAGAGAACCAAAATGAGAGGGCTTTCTCTATCAACCTTAAAATAAAGGTTCAGATCAACATTACTTCGAGTGAAGTCCAACTTCATCAAGTAGCTATCTATCCTCTCGTACCAAGCCCTGGGGGCTTGCTTCAACCCATAGAGGGCTTTCTTCAAACTGCATTCATGGGTGTCTCTATCTCGGACTTCGAACCCTAGAGGTTGCTCCAGATACACCTCTTCCTTTATAGATCCATGCAGAAAAGCGGTCTTCACATCCATCTGATGTAGACTCCATCCTTACGTAGCAGCGAGGGCAATAATAGATCAGATGGTGGTATAGCGGGCCATAGGTGCAAATATATCATCATAATCTATGC
Source organism: Pinus albicaulis (assembly GCA_034641835.2). Classification (NCBI taxonomy): domain Eukaryota; kingdom Viridiplantae; phylum Streptophyta; class Pinopsida; order Pinales; family Pinaceae; genus Pinus; species Pinus albicaulis. The sequence goes on along the minus strand of CM076571.1, from coordinate 363,173,312 downwards.
CTTCTTTTTGAGAGAAGCCTCGGGCAACGAATCTTGCCTTGTATTTTTCAGTACTTCCATCAGATCCATGCTTGATCTTATAAAGCCATTTCGAGGTGACAACAGATTTGTCCTGCGGTCTTGGGACCACTTCCCAAACATCATTCTTCATAATGGACTCATATTCTTTGTGCATAGCATCCTTCCAAACTTGATGCTTTACAACTTCTTCAAATGTTCTAGGCTCAGATTGTACTATCGTACTCATGGCTGCTAGATACCCTTGGTATCTATTTGGCTTCTTACTTTCACGGAATGTCCCCCTTGGGGCAATATGTCTCTCGGCATCTTTGAGAGTATCCCTAAGCCATGAGGGTCTTCTCTTATTTGAAGGAGGTGGATCAATGGGATCCATAGGTCCTTCAACATCGAGCATTAGGTCATCCTTCGGCTCTTCCAACTTCCCTGCTTCTTCATCTTCTTTGTCTTCCTTGGAGCTAGGAAGATTTCTTACTTTCTTGAGGGCAACATATTCATTGAAGGTGACATCGTGGAATATCTCCACTTCTCTTTGACCAGGCACATAGATTCTATATTCCTTCGAAGTTTCATTGTAGCCCACAAACATTCTCTTTTTTCCCGAAGCATCCAACTTGCTTCTCTTTTCTTACGACACATGAAAGTAAATAGGACAACCAAAAACTCTAAAATGAGAAACATCAGGTTTCTTACTAGAGAAGACTTCTTCGGGAGTTTTGGAGTCCAGAGCAGAATGCGGGCATCTATTTTGAACATACACAACAATGTTCACAGCTTCTCCCCATAGAAACTTCGAAAGGCCTTGGTCACATAGCATGGCGCGGGCAGCTTCCACAATGGTCATGTTCTTTCTTTTAGCAACACCATTTTGCTTAGGAGTGTATGCAGTTGTGGTCTCCCTCTTAATGCTAGCTTCTATGCATAAGTCATTAAACTCATTTGACTCATACTCGGTCCCATTGTCGGTCCTCGAAACTTTGATTTTCTTCTCGGTTTGATTTGCCACCAAGGCCTTGAAGGTACAGAACCATTTGAATGCTTCGTCCTTCTTCTTCAAAAAATATATGCAGGTCTTATGGGATAAGTCATCTGTAAAAGTCATGTAATAAGAACATCCTCCCAAGGATGTCACAGGCAGCATACCAGATAAGTCAGAATGTATCAACTACAAGATATCGGTTGTCTTTGTGACACTTGAGGGGAATGGTCCCCTTGTATTCTTCCCTTCGACACAACCCTGACATATACCTTCATGATCATCTCTCAATTTGGGCATCCCTGTCATGACCTTCCTTGCTTCGGGAAGGGCTTTGTAATGAAGGTGTGCAAACCTCTGGTGCCATAACTCTGTTTGAAGAGTTGTATCACATGTCATAGCCTCCAATGGACTTACTCCAACCTGGTAGAGTGTATCTACTCTAAAACCAATAAAAAGAGCTTCCTTGAAGTTCTTCCTCCAGATAAGTACCTTTCCATCAACAAATGCCACCTTGAACCCTATGTCTTCCAATGCCGAAACGGACACAAGTTTCTTCTTCAAATTAGGTACATATAACACATCTTGTAATCGGATGACTTGACCTTGAGATAAATGGAGGGTCACAGTCCTTGTCCCTTTCATGGGATAGGTGGCATTATCTCCAAGGATAATTTCTAGATTAGTATCCTTCTCAACCAAATCAGAAAGGGCTTCTTTGTAACCAGTGAGGTGCCTTGAAGCACCACTATCAATTAACCAGACATCTAGGGTGTCGGGTGGAGATGCAGTAGAGAGGGTAGATACAAGAATAAAATCATTTCTCTTATTATCAACAACATTAGACTCATCGTGCTTGGAATTTCTTGACCTGTTGAAAGGTTGCCCATTTCCATTACAATCAGAGGGAGCCTTCCTTTTTCCTTGGAACCTGTTGTTCCTGCCATTCCTTCTCGAGTTGTTGTTGTCATCATTCCTGGGAGAGTCCCTTCTATTAGGGCACTCTCTTGCATATTGACTAGTCTTGTTACAAGTGTAACATCTTCCCTTCCTTCCTTTGGGCCCTGCTCTACCATGGTTTTGATTTCTCGGGCCACCATGGTTCTTCTTCTTTGCATGAGCGGCGAAGGCAGTGGGGTCATTTCCATTACCATTAGAGGCATACTCCATCATTCTTGTTTCCTCTTGAGTGCATCTCGTCAATTTTTCATCAAAATCAGGAATCACATTATTATTGAGAATAGTGGTATTGAATACATGCCAATCACGGGGGAGACCTCCAAGTGCAATAATAATCATCTCTCGATCATATATTGCTTCCCCAATAGCTAGGAGGTTATTCCTGATTTCAGTGAGCCTCATAAAATAGGATTCAATAGATTCATCCTTACTCTTCTTGATATTCTTCAATTGATTCTTGAAGAAGAGGATTTGATTAGCATTGCTAGCCCTGAACATGCTCACCAGCTTATCATACATCTCCTTAGATGTCTTCAGCTCAGAAATGTAAGCAACCAAGTGCTTATGAATAGAATCCCGGATAATCATCTTTGCTTTGATTTCCCCTTTTCTATACTTCGTCTTCGTGGCAGCAGTTGTATTTGATGGAGGCTCTTGAATATTCCCTTGTACATAGTCCATGACATCTTGATCTTCTAGTGCCAAATCCAAGGACATCTTCCATGCATGATAATCAGACTTATCAGTCAATTTATCATCAGCCTTGAAACCCTTGTAGGTTGAGGAGGCCATTTGTCCTTGATAGGATTTCTTCCTTTAAAGATAGCTTCTAACACCAGCTTGGACTCTTGGATTTTGTCTTCACCTCAGCTCTGATACCATGTTAAATTTAGATAACAATGGTGTTCTATGCTTGATGCACTTTTACTTCAATCTTGAAAGTAAAATGCTGATAGAACACAATAATAGATCAATAGAAGACAAGCCAAATAGAGATCAGATTTACAATCCCTTATGTCTAGTAAAGATATGAGATATTGTTGCGTTACGGCAGTCAGCAGGATGCTTCAACCAACAAAATCTTTCTCGGTCAGCCAACACTTTCATGTGTCACATCCACAACCCTCAAAGACAGCGCATCACAGGTCAACGCAAGTCAAACTAGGGACAACACAGAAAAGTCAACGTAGGCAACTTCAGAAAAGTCAACGCAACAAACTAGGGCTTCAGTCAAACAACCTGGAATTCCTCGATTTTAATGCCTAGCTGTATGGCCTCCTAAAATCGGAATTTTTGCAGAAGATTTAGGTTAAACGACCAAGGGTTGACCACGGTCAACGTTGGTCAATGCTGCAGGTGAAAAGTCTTAAACAAATCAGTGCATAAAACAGAATGCCCTAAACAGATCAGCGCAGAAAATAGCAGCTTCGCCCCACAAGTGTGAGGGAAAAAGGCCTCCAAAGGCTATCGAACCAATCAGATCACAATGAGAGAATGTGTGATGAGATGATGAGAAAATGACCTCCAAGTCTCTCCAATTTATATTCATCAATGAAGGTGTGTGACACATCTCTTAGGCATGTGGGATAAATCTGGCCGACTTTGCACATGTGGAAAATAAATTCAAAATCAATGTTCTGCTCATTCGATCAAGATGATCTTTAGATCAATCTTGCAACTTTCCGAAAGAGGAATCCAACAAAAATATGACCATCGTCATATGAGCAGTGCAACATGGAGTTTGGACCTAGTTGCCCAAAATTAACATGATGCCATCTTGCAGCTCCAAAAAGTGCTTGAGGTAGAAGGAAATCTTTAAGCCCATTCTCATTGGAGGTGAGGTCCATATGACCCGAATGCACAATTTGTAGATGTCCTCTCTAATGGCTTGATTTAGTATCTGTCGAGTTGACAAGAGATGGTTTGACCAAGGTTACTTGGGAGCGGGTAGCGACATTTTCAAAAGCTCCTAGGTCGGGAGCGAATTTTTATATAATTTATATTTTTATATATTTTAATTTTTGATGCATATATGTCAACAAAAGCATCTTGAATGATGAATTAGATATAAAAAGCATAAAAACATGGATTAAATCATATAACATCAATCATCCAGAAGTTATAATCTTCATGAACCACGTCCTCAAGTTACAAGTTCTCATTTATATAACATGTAAGGGTCAACATAACCAAAATATCAAGTGCAATCCATCTTTGAACCGAAAATACATCAACAAATAGGCTCTAGATTGCCTCTAGCATCCAAAAAAATCACGCTACAACAAATACCTACATATCATCAAAATCATTGCTTATCTTGGGATCTTTGTCATTAATATCACCCTCTAAGATAAGATAGAAAAAAATGTAGCAAGTCAAGTCAAGATTTTGTTTGAGTGATGGGTACATTTTTAGTAGGGTCATGATAAAGGAGTTCGACAACAAATGTCATTAACATCAAGGTACATAGAGGGCTTGGTGCTCTTGATTAAATACGAGTCCCATAGCCTAGTACATGACAAAATCCAATGGAACATTGCAATCCCCCCAATCCCGAAATCTTGAAAAACTGATAAGTCTGCTAGATTTTGAGTGAGATCTAAAATTCTACTTTCTCCATATGGAATCCAATGAGGTCGAAACCACTCTCAAACATCTTGAGTCATTTCGTGGTAATGTTAAAAATTTAAGTAAAAGGACGAAAATGAAAGATAAAGGAGAATGTCACTTTTACTTTAAGAATTTAACAGTACCATTGTAAATTTTTGTAGATGTTCTATGCTTGAAGCAACTTTACTTTTCTTACAGCAATCACACAAATAGTTAAGTAAAATGCTGATAGAACATATAAGTGGATCTTATAGAAGACAAACCAGAAACAGGAAAAATGTGGTGGTGCGTTACGGCGGTCAACGGGATGCTTCAACCAGCAAAGTCTCCTTGGTCAGCCAACCCAGAATGTGTCACAACAGTCCTCCAATCAGCGACCGAGTCAACCCAAGTCAACTCCAAAAAGTCAACGTTGTCCAGAAAAGTCAACGCAGGGCAGCAAGCTAAAAGTCAACGCAGCAGCAGTTTGGTCAACCCTTTGACCTCGATTTCTGTGCCAAACAGTACGGCCTTCCAAAATCGAACTTCCCAACAATTTTCAGCCCTTTCGAACCATGCGTTGACCAAAGTCAACGCTGGTCAAACTTCCAGCAAAACCCTAGCCGCAGCAATTCGTCCTTCAGCTCAGCCGTACAGAAATTCGTCCTTCATCTTCACACGTGTGGGCTGGAAATGTCCTCCAAGGAGCTCGTACTCAATCAGATGAGAGAAGAAGATGTGTGTTGAGTTGTGGTGAAATGCTCTCCAACTTTGCATGTATTTATATCCATCATTGGGGTGTGTGACACATCTGCTGGGAGTGTGAAACCTTAAGGCCGACCTGCACATATAATTTATTATGAATAATAAATTCAAAATAAATGTTCTGCTCATCGGATTAAGACATATTATATATGGATTTTACACCTCTACGAAAGAGGAATCCAACAAAAATATTAGCCTCTTAATCTGAGCATCATAACATGGAGTTTGGACCTAGTTGTCCAAATTTAACACTCCCTCTCAACTAGGGAGAACTCCATCCATCAGTGCAATCAAACATCGTGCATCATCCCGCCGTAACTTGCTTTGCTGGCCTCTTTATTTCAGAACAGAAGTGGGTCAGTCACAAAGACATCATCCCCCAACTGACATAATCAGTCCAGAGGTTCGAAACCTCTATCAGACTCAAAGAGTCTCCAACCAACCCGAAGTTGGTTCATCTGACTCGAAGTCAGGCAGAGGTCCCAGACCTCACTAAACTTGATCCCAGATCAAGTGGTTGGACCGTGCCATCCTAGATAGAGAGTACGGCAATCTCTGATGCGTCCATCAGTCTTTGCTAATAGTCTCTAGCTTTTCCCCCCTCATTGGCCAAATGAGAGGTACTTCCCATGAGCCCTGAACTCAATGGGTAGGATGCATACGGGGCACAGATAAATGAGAGGCGAACCAGCTCAATAATCACAAAGGTGGGGCAGAAGCATTATGAGTGCTTATAGCTCTGAGAAGCTATCCCCAAAGCCCCCCAGAGCTCCCAGAGCTCATCGTCCAACAGGACCCACATCATAGGGTCTTTCCACGACACCAAGACTCTCACGGAAGGTTAGGAACTTGACCCTCCCCAGGGGCTTAGTGAGAATATCCGCGACCTGCTCATCAGTTCCTATATGATCGAGCCTTACGGCGCCTCGCTGTACCATATCCCGGATAAAGTGGTACCTGATATCAATATGCTTGGATCGGTCATGGAACACAGGATTCTCAGTCATACGAATCCCACTCTGGTTATCACAGAGTATCACAGTGGTATCTAGCACATGTCCAAACAACTCACTAAAGAGCTTTCGCAACCAAACTGCTTCACAACAGGCCATACTTGCAGCAATGTATTCGGCCTCAGTGGTGCTCAAAGCCACCGAATTCTACTTCTTTCTCATCCATGAGATTGAAGCAGAACCAAGATTGAAGTAGCATCCCGATGTGCTCTTACGATCCACCACACTGCTAGCCCAATTGGCATCAATATATCCACGGAGTGTCACACTCCCGACAGTGTATCTAAGCCCATGGTTTATCGTGCCCCGAAGATATCTCAAAAGATTCTTGGCACCAACCCAGTGAAAATGATGAGGCTCAACCATCTGTTGACTCAAAGTGTTCACTGCAAAACATATATCCAGTCGGGTGTTCACTAAGAACATCAAAGCTCCTATGAGTTGACGATACTCAGTAGGATTGGCCAAGATAGGCCCAGCAGCGCTGCCACTCAACTTCTTAAAGTTGAGTTCCATCGGTGTCGACACGAACTTACAGTCCACCATCCCAAATCTTTCCAGAAGCTTCACAATATATTTTCCTTGAGAAAGAAAAATCTCTCCAGGTCTCTGCCAGACCTCCAGAACCTAAAATGATGCATAGGTCTGAGTCCTTCTGTCTCCCGAACTCACCAATGAGCTCCCTCATTGATGAATGAGAGGGTGTTCCCGGTTGTCAAGGAAGAGGTCGTCCTCCTCTGACACTAGAATGAGAGGCTTCCCCTGTACAACCTTGAAGTAAAGGTTCGGATCAGCATTACTTCGAGTGAAGCCCAGCTTCACCAAGTAACTATCCATCCTCTCGTACCAAGCTCTGGGTGCTTGCTTTAACCCATAGAGGGCTTTCTTCAATCTGCAGACATGAGTGTCTCGATCCTGAACTTCAAATCCCAGAGGTTGTTCCACATACACCTCTTCCTTTATTGCACCATGTGGAAAAACGGTCTTGACATCCATCTGATGAAGACTCCATCCTTGCGTAGCAGCAAGGGCTATGATTGATCGAATGGTGGTATATCGTGCCACAGGTGCAAATATGTCATCATAATCTACTCCTTCCTTTTGAGAGAAGCCACGGGCAGCAAATCTTGCCTTGAACTTTTCAGCACTTCCATCAGAACCATGCTTGATCTTGTAGAGCCATTTCGCTGTGACAACTGATTTGTCCTTCGGTCTTGGAACCACATCCCAGACATCATTCTTCATTATGGACTCATATTCTTCGTGCATAGCATCCTTCCAGACTTGATGCTTTACGGCTTCCTCAAAAGATCCGGCTTCATTTTGTACAATGGTACTCATGGCAGCCAGATACCCTTGGTATCTACATGGCTTCTTGCTTTCTCGGAATGTCCCCCTTGGGGCAGCATGTCCCTCAGCATCTTCGAGGGTGTCCCTGAGCCATGATGGTCTCTTTCCCAGTGAAGGAGATGGATCAATAGGGTCCATTGGTCCTTCAATATCAGGCATTGTCTCATCTTGCGGTTCTTCCAGATTTCCAGGCCTTTCTTCATGATTTTCTCCAGATCTTGGAAGATCTACTACTTTCTTTAGGGAAGCATCTTCGTCAAAAGTGACATCATGGCTTATCTCTACTTCCCTTTGACCAGGTACATAGACTCTATATGCCTTAGAAGTCTCACTATAGCCCACAAACATTCCTTTCTTCCCAGTAGCATCCAGCTTACTTCTCTTTTCTTTCGGCACATGAAAATAGACAGGACATCAAAAATTCTAAAATGTGAGACATCAGGTTTCTTACCAGAGAAAACCTCTTCGGGAGTTTTGGAGTCCAAAGCGGAATGAGGGCATCGGTTTTGAATATATACAGCAGTATTTGCAGCTTCTCCCCACAGAAACTTCGGTAGACCCTGGTCACATAGCATGGCACGGGCAGCTTCCACAATAGTCCTATTCTTGCGTTCAGCAACACCATTCTGCTTAGGAGTATATGCAGTGGTAGTCTCCCTCTTAATGCCAGCTTCTCTGCAAAAGTCTTTGAACTCATTTGACTCATATTCAGTGCCATTGTCGGTCCTCAAAATCTTGATCTTCTTTCCGGTCATATTTTCCACCAAGGCTTTGAAGGTACGGAACCACATGAAAGCCTCATCCTTCTTCTTCAAGAAGTATATCCAGGTTTTGCGAGAGAAGTCATCAGTGAATGTCATGTAGTAGGAACATCCCCCCAGGGATGTCACGGGCAACATACCGGATAGATCAGAATGGACCAATTGCAAAATATCAGATGTCTTTGTGACACTTGAGGGGAAAGGTCCCCTTGTATGTTTTCCTTCGGCACAACCCTTACATACACCTTCATGATTATTTCCAAAGTCAGGCATCCCTGTCACCACCTTCCTTGCTTCGGGAAGGGCCTTGTAATGAAGGTGTCCAAATCTTCGGTGCCATAGTTCGGTTTGTTGGATAGTATCACAAGTCATAGCTCCCAGCGGACTCCCTCCAACCTGGTAGAGTGTGCCAACTCTAAAACCAATTGAGATAGCTTTCTTGAAGCTCTTCTTCCACATGAGCACCTTTCCATCAGAGAATGTTACATTGAACCCTTTGTCTTCCATGGCTGATACAGACACAAGGTTCTTCTTCAATTTTGGTACATAGAGTACATCTTGCAAATGTAGGACTTGTCCTTGAGACAAGTGGAGTGTCACAGTCCCTGTCCCTTTCACGGGGTATGTGGCATTATCTCCAAGGATAATTTCTAGATTAGTATCCCTTTCAACCATGTCAGAGAGTGCTTCCTTGAATCCAATGATGTGTCTTGAGGCACCACTATCGATTAGCCAGACATCCATAGTGTCGGGCGGAGATGTAGCAGAGAGAGCAGATACAAGAATATACTCATTTCTTTTATCAATAGCATTAGACTCCTCATACCTGGTGTTCCTAGACCTTTTAGAAGGTTGATTGTTTCCACCAAAGTGAGCCTTCCTCTTTCCTTTGGATTTGTTGTTTCTTCGATTCCCATACCTTCGATTGTTGTTGTTATCATCACTATCGGGAGAATCCTTCTTGAAGGGGCATTCTCTAGCATAGTGACCAGGCCTATGGCAAGTGAAACACTTACCCTTCTTTTCTTGAGTCCTTGTTCTTCCTTTGTCCTTAGAACCACCAGAGTTCTTCTTTCGAGAATGAGCACCATAGGCAGCATTTCTGTCATTATCGAATTCCTTCATCCTTATTTGTTCTTGCATACATCTAGACAGAAGCTCATCAAAGTTAGGAATGGTATTATTATTGAGAATGGTAGTTGTGAATACTTGCCATTCATATGGGAGTCCTCCAAGTGCGGTGAGAACCATCTCACGATCAGCTATTGTCTCCCCAATAGCCAGCAGGTTGTTCCTTGTTTCGGTTAATTTCAGAAAGTAAGTTTGAATAGACTCATCCCGGCCCTTCTTCATATTCTTCAACTTATTCTTGAGGAATAGCACTTGGTTCACATTGTTTACTTTGAACATAAGGATCAATTTATCATACATCTCCTTGGATGTGCCTAGTTCAGATATATAGGCAACCAGACTCTTATGTATGGATTCCCTGATCATCAACTTTGCTTTGATCTCTCCCTTTTTACACTTGTTTCTAACAGCAGTGGTAGCATTGGATGGAGGTTCTTGAATCTTACCCAGTACATGATCCAAGAGATCATGGTCTTCCAATTTGAGATCTAATATCATCTTCCAGGCATGGAAGTCATCCCTTCCAGTCAGCTTGTCATTCTCCTTGAATTCAAAACTTGTGGAACCCATTTCCTCCGATGGTGATTGCTAAAGATAGGGCTTGTCTTCACCTCGGCTCCGATACCATGTAAATTTTTGTAGATGTTCTATGCTTGAAGCAACTTTACTTTTCTTACAGCAATCACACAAATAGTTAAGTAAAATGCTGATAGAACATATAAGTGGATCTTATAGAAAACAAACCAGAAACAAAAAAATGTGGTGGTGCGTTACGGCGGTCAACAGGATGCTTCAACCAGCAAAGTCTCCTTGGTCAGCCAACCCAGAATGTGTCACAACAGTCCTCCAATCAGCAACCGAGTCAACCCAAGTCAACTCCAAAAAAATCAACGCTGTCCAGAAAAGTCAACGCAGGGCAGCAAGCTAAAAGTCAGCGCAGCAGCAGTTTGGTCAACCCTTTGACCTCGATTTCTGTGCCAAACAGTACGACCTTCCAAAATCAAACTTCCCAACAATTTTCAGCCCTTTCGGACCATGCGTTGACCAAAGTCAACGCTGGTCAAACTTCCAGCAAAACCCTAGCTGCAGAAATTCGTCCTTCAGCTCAGCCGTACAGATTCGTCCTCCTTCTTCTTCACACGTGTGGGCTGAACTCGTCCTCCAAGGAGCTCGTCCTAAATCAGATGAGAGAAGAAGATGTGTGTTGAGTTGTGGTGAAATGCTCTCCAACTTTGCCTGTATTTATATCCATCATTGGGGTGTGTGACACATCTGCTGGGGGTGTGAAACCTTAAGGCCGACCTGCACATATAATTTATTATAAATAATAAATTCAAAAAAAATGTTCTGCTCATCGGATTAAGATATATTTTATATGGATTTTACACCTCTCTGAAAGAGGAATCCAACAAAAATATTAGCCTCTTAATCTGAGCATCACAACATGGAGTTTGGACCTAGTTGTCCAAATTTAACAACCATGAATTGCATTCATTACTAGGGACATAAGGTTGAATATTAGGCCGCCCTACTAAAAAACTCTTGTTTCTTTGAATTTATTTTTGCATTTGGAACATCTCAGTGACAAAAAATTTGTGAAAAAATCAGGGAGTGAATTTTTTTTTTTTTGTGGGAGCGCACTCCTGGTTCGCTCTCGATTCGCTCCCACTTAGAGCGCGCTCCGGGAGCGATTCGAAGGGGGGTCAGCAGCTCCCCCGCAACCCTAGGTTTGATGTATCAAGTGGGGGGGGGGGAGTTTGAGGCGAGAGCCTTTGATGAGCAAAGAGCAAGATAAGGGTACCTCTTTCTTGTGATGGAAAAGTCTCTGGAAATCTTGAAAAGAGACCAAACATAAAATGACCTCGAGGCAAAATAGGTGGACATCGAACTATGCCTGAATAATGGGCTATGAAACTATTTGCTTATTGTGGATGATGCGTCTCAAAAGTAGGGTCGAGACTCTCTCCAGGTTGGCCCAATTTGTTCGCAACAAGCTCGCCCTCAGACTTTGTAGCAATAAAGAATTGTGGTTTTAATAATCACCTCCATGAGGTGAAGCTTTAGATGAGATGTCGTGAAACTAACTTTGGAAACATTATCTCTCTTTGAGGGACACAAACCCATATCCTTTACTAAGTCGAGGTTGGAAGGCTTGTCACATACCAAAACGAGGCTCCACGAACTGTATCCCCAGATAGGTGTAAGTTGTGGTGATCTCAATCTCGACACCATGCTAGTAGAAATTTAAGTCTGTAAGAGATCTCTTTAATGAATTGAAGACCAAAACCTTGGTTTTACCTAGTTTGATCATCATTTGTCGAAATTCACAAAAATTGGACAATGCATTGATCCGTCTCTAGAAGCCTTTAGGATAGAAGTCAACAAGATTAGGTCTTTGATGGCAAGGAGTGAAATCAACACCTAGTGTCGAAGACAACCATCATTCTCATGGATATGCTCATGTAGGAAGTATTGCAACTCATCAATATAGTTCTCAAAGAGGGTTGGCGAGAGGGGGCATCCCTATTTTACCTTGATGGTACTCTGGATGAAATTAGAAAGGCCATTTGCCATCTTGAGCTGTCCCAAAATTGACTCATATAGTCTCATAATGGCTACTAGGGGGATCTTGGATATGCCAATGTCACAGAGCCTTTGGAACAATACCCATCTCAAAACTATGTCAAATGCTTACTGGAAGTCTACAAAGCAACTGTAAACCTTTGAAGAGCAATGAGAAGCCTACTCAATAATGGCTTGGAGAGTGAACATGTGATCAATCATATGGTAGTTTAGCTGGAAAGTTACTTGTTCTCGAGCCCTAGAATGATGACTCTCCAACTCCTCAGAGAGCCACTAGTGTAATATTGTGGGATAAAGCTTGGAGAATGTATAACCTACCATGATAGTTCAATAGTTGTTTGGATCAAAACTACTCCTTGATTTGTGGATTGGATGGATAATGTGTCTCGTCCAGGAAGTGGGGAAGCTTGAACACACCACATGGTTAAATAAATCGGCAATATAGGACTCAAGAGATTGGATACCATGTTTAAGGAATTCAACTTGAAGCCCTTCATCACTAGCTGCTGTATTGTTACTCATAGCTCTGATAACTCTCCTGATGTCCCTCTCAGATAAAAGGTGGCATGAAGGAGGGGTGGCGGAGTGTTGAAAAGTGTAACTAGGTTCGGGCTTCATAATGACTTATAATTATGGTTTTATGTAATGAAGAGACAAAGATAATAAAATGTATTTTGTAATACTTGCCTCATGGGTTTCATGATCAAGAGGGTTTTATTATAGGTTACAGACTTCTTCTTGATGTCTTCAGGAGTTTGTCATCTTGTCATAAATAAAATTTAGAGCTATGTATATGAAGTGATGTTACACTTGTGTAAAGGACAATTATTGATGTAAAATGTATGCTCCAAGACCTTGTCACGGTACTCCAAAGAAGTCAGCTCAAATATGTTGAAATAATCCTTGGTAAAGTTGGCCTACACACAATTGATCATGTCGGCCTAGGATAGGAGTGACAGTCCCGACTCCCTATATAAAGGGCCGACTGCGGCCTCATTAGCTCACTACAATCTCGATCTAGTTCTATGGAAAAGTGCAAAGTAAAAGGTCTGCATTTCAACGCGAGAAGACAAGGAATTTCAGCGAAAGGGAACTGTGATTGGGTCAAGATAAAAGTGTGCTATCTCTGTCTTAAAGTCTACTCCAGCCTCACATATCTCAGTAAGGTGCTCATAGCGTGAAGGAGGACATATCCAATTCCGTCTTGGGCTGCCACATACAAGTTCAAGAAAGCCGAGGTCTACTACAACAAGAAGAGAAGGAGCATAGAAGGAGATCAATTTGCAAGGTGTCAAGGTAATTACAATTTGGTTGATTCACGAGACATGAGCTAGGGGGAGGTTTATTGGTGTGTTGACGAGTAGAGTGGGGGTAGAAATCAAAGGTTGCCTCCATGAAGAAAGTGGAAAGCATCTTGTATTTGGCTGTGGTTGTGCCTAGTAACTGGAAGTGGGAAATGGAGGGGAGCAACTCCTTGAGGAAGGTGGTGTAATCTCTATCAAAAAGTGTTAATTTTAGATATCAATGGTATGTTCTATGCTTTAGAGCAATTTACTGCAATTTTTTTTATAAGCCTAGTATCAATTTCCATATTAGCAATCACATTAACATTGATAGTAAATGCAGATAGAACATGAATAATAAGCTGAAGACATGCTAAGACAAGAGGACACAATATTTGGCGGATGCCAGGGAAAAACCCCAATGTGGGGAAAACCCTTTGATCAAATCTTTTTATTATTCTTCAAAAGTTCAGCAGAGAGAGAGAGTACAATATACAAAATACACTTGCCCAATCACCGTCAAAATAGTCCAGTCAAACTACAGTGAATAGGATGCCCTAACTAGAAAGTCAACACTAGTCAAACCAACAATAATACTCCTCCAAATCAGCTCGGTCAAACCCAATCAATGCAGCCTCCAAAGATAGTCCAAGTTAGCCCAAAATAGATCCGAAAATCACAGTCAAACACAGTCAACAGAAAGTCAACGTTGCGGTCTAAGGTGTTGTAGTCAATGCATGTCAACCTGCTCAGATTTTCTCGATTTTCGTGCCAGAAGATGTGGCCTAGGGAGAGCAAAGGAATTCCCTAAAAAACATAGCAAAAACAGTGAAGTTGACCCTCGGTCAACGCTGCTACAATTGGCTCAAAAACAGATTTGCAATTTTCGAAATCTCTAGTCACCCTTGCCACACGTGTGAGGAAGAAGAGAAGCTGCTCCTTGAGTTGTATGAACCAATGAAGAGAGGAGAGAGAATGTGATGAGTGATGATGTCCAAAATGAGGAAGAGGACTCTCATATTTATACAATTCATTTAGAATGGAGACACATCTATTGGGGCTTATGAGCCTACATTAGACTTTTGGTCGACCTTGACAATTTGCAGATGTGTGAGGGATTAAATTCAAAATCTCACTTCTGCTCATCCAAACAAGATGATCTTTAATCTTGCACCTCTCGGAAAGAGGAATCCTACAAAAATATCATCTCCATCATATGAGTTTTCCAAGGTGGAGTTTGGCCCTAGTTGCCTATTTTAACAAAAAGGAAGGTAGTAGGGGGGGTTGGTGAGGTGAATTTGGCGTGGGGAGAGAGGGAGAAGTTGAGAAGGCCTTGGTTTGCCACAGGGGTACGAGAGACTGAGAGGCGTTGGATATGTGGGAAAAGATCTTAGTTGGCTAATACATAGTAAATGATGCAAACCCCCCAAAACCCAACTATGGGGGAAGCAAGTCACTAAAACCCATAAAGGAAGCCCATTCGAATCAATAAGACATGGGATTATCCTAGTTGCAAGAGACGTCTCCTGTAACTTGTGAGGGGCCCATCAATGTCATGTGAACTCTTATGAAGGCCCACATATTCTAGTTCCAACTCATGGAGGTAAAGTAAGCCCTTTGCTCTGTCATGTAGGACAACTTGGACGCTTTTGGTATGAATGTTGAATTCACCTAGAAGAATGACATTGCAAAGAGTGGAGTAGTGGGAGATATCGGCATAAAGATCAAGGAAAGGTTTGCCCCCAGACTCCGTGTGAAGTGAAAAGTGTGATGAGGTTGGTGGAAGTAGCAAATTGAAATGTAGGTGTCTCAAAGAAGGGAGCTGTGCCGACAGAATTAGACCCATGGAAATATGGTATGCTCATTTGATGACAACAAAGTGACCCTGCTTTGGAGAGAATCCTGTATACTGTTATGTATATTTTATTAATTATTAGTTAGATATAGTTATCTTAGGTTTTATTAAGTGAAAGGGCATGATTAAAGATCATGCCTCTTCACCAAGGGACACCATGAGGCTATATTTAAAGCCTTGGTGATTCCCCATTGTAATCATCTTTCATTTTTTATCAATAATAATATATACTTATAAAGTTTACCAGAGTTTTTACATTCCATTGGTATCAAAGCCATCGCTCTTCGGGATCTGTGTGATTACCCAGAATTAAGGAAGAACATTTGTTTTTAAAAAAAAGAAGGAAAAAATATATATATATATAATATATATATATTAATAAAATAAAGAGAGAAAGAAAGTTAACACAAAGGGGGAAATAAATTAAAAGAAAAAAATATATATATGACAAAGTAAAATTAAAAAGGAAGAGTAATTGCTCGTGGTTTTGGGCCCATGGTAATTGCCCATGGTATTAAAACCCATTTCCCCTTTTCAAAACAACGTGCCTTTTCAAAACAAAGTGACTTTTAAAAACAACGTGACTTTTCAAGGTTAACAATCTTTTTCCCCATAATTATATATATATAATATATATATATAATTCAAATAATAAAATAATAATAATTATTATTATTATTATTATTATTTAAAATATATATATATATATATATATAATAATAGAAATTATTATTATTATTTCAAAAAAAAATTAATTTAATTAATTAATTAATTTTAAAAAAAAAAAAAAAAAGAGGGAAAAACTGACAGAAAAATATTCCCCACCTCATACACGTTCAATGTCTTCATCAATGTCGATGGCCGAATTCTAGAAGAAATTGGTGGATCTCGAGAAACAGATCAATAATAATTCTGAAGAATTCGGAAAAAGATTAATCGATCTTGAAGGTACAGTTGCAGGACACTCCAACGACATCAAAAAGGTTCATGATACGACAAATCGAATAGAAAGACAAATGTGGCTAAATCATCACGAGGCCACAGAAAAGCATAACGAAGCAATGAACAAGATGACAGAGCATAACGAAGCAATGAACAATATGACAGAACTCTTCAATAAGCTAAATGATAAGATAGATAAGTTAAGTCAGACACAATCCCCAATATTTCCTAACATGGAACAAAATCAACAAAACAATTCCGCAGATTCAGGAAACTCAGAAGAGCATCAAGAAAAGACCGATTCCCCACATCATCAAGAAGATAGTAATGCAGATTTTCAAAATAAGCAGCTTTGGAATGCATTTGCTAATCAATATCCCCTTCTTGTTCCACCATTAGCATATCAGCGAAAAGCCAAAATCGAGCTACCCAAGTTTGATGGTAATGAAAAAAATAGCGTTGCATGGCTTAATAAAGCGGAAGAATATTTTGAGATTTATGACATTACTAGTGATGACGAAAAAATTAAGTATGCTTCCATGAAAATGGAAGGAGAAGCATATAATTGGTATATGTGGTGGAAAAAAACAACGCTCGCTATCAGTTGGAGGAAATTTAAGGATGCGTTCTTCAAAAGGTTTCAAGGCATAAAAGAAGAAAAGTTTTTTTCAACCTTTATCAAATTATGCCAAAAAGGAGATGTGGATGAGTACACTCGAGAATGGGAGACCTTGGCAACACGAGTACCAGGATTGTCGGAATCTCGTCTAATCCAGTCTTACATCTCAGGACTTAAAATCCATATACAAGAAGAGCTCGAACTACATGAAATTACATCCGTAGAAGTAGCAAGGCAAAAAGCAAAAGCTGCTGAAAAGAAATTTGAAAGATTATCAAAACCAGAAAAAGTATATTCAAGACGACGGTTTCCTCAATCTACAAAAGAAGATAAAATGAAATATGTTCCACCACGCCTTCGCAAAGGAGACAAATCTAACTTGGAAATACAAAGAATGAGGGAAGGAAAATGCAAACGTTGTGGCGAAAAATGGGACCCTAAGCACATATGTGCTAATGGAAAAGAAAAAAATCTGTATAATTGTGTAGCAACTAATGATTATAACAATGATGATTCAGACATAGAAGGGATAGAAGATACCCTAGAATTCTCCCCAGAAGTAGATGATGACAACACTCCGCAAGTGTCATTATCAGCCATGACAGGTATATCACAACCTCAGACACTAAAATTAAGGGGACATATTAAGAAAAACAACGTAATGGTTCTCATCGACACAAGCAGCACACACAATTTTCTAGATTCAACCATGGCCAAAAGACTCAACCTCTTTACTTTTCCCATGCCTAATATGAAGGTAATGGTGGCCGATGGTAAGAAGATTGAGCAGGTAGGGAAATGCCATAAAGTCAAACTACAGATAAAAAACTTTCATTTAGAATCTCCATTCTACACTGTTCCATTACGAGGAGTGGATGTGGTCTTAGGAATTCAATGGCTACAAACTTTAGGTACTTATTCTGCCAACCATCAGAAGCAGTTTATAAGTTTTAAGTGGAAAGGGCATAAACATAGGTTGTATGGATTCCAAGCTCCAGAAGATCAAGTCGTATCTTCCTCTCTGATGACGAAGATGATTCAAACAGGAGCGCTAACATCTACAGTACAATGTCATCAGTTAGAAATGTTATCTTCAAAAGGGAGCCATGAAAAGTCACCAGAGAACAAGGATTAGTTCGGACACACAAAAAAGTATTCCAGGATCTACCCATAAAAGTGCCTCCCGATAGGAAAATCAAACATCCAATAGAAGTCAAGGAAGGACCCGACCCTGTCAATATCAAATCTTGTAGCTATCCACATCACCAACAGATTGAGCTCGAGAAGATGCTCCACGATTTTTTTAAAATGTGGGAAGCAAGAGCCCGTCACTCAAGAAAACCAAACATTCGTCAACGATGTCCTTCATTACGTATGCTTTGAGGACAAAGCATCTTAAGAGAGGGGCAATGTTATGTATATTTTATTAATTATTAGTTAGATATAGTTATCTTAGGTTTTACTAAGTGAAAGGGCATGATCAAAGATCATGCCTCTTCACCAAGGGACACCATGAGGCTATATTTAAAGCCTCGGTGATTCCCCATTGTAATCATCTTTCATCTTTTATCAATAATAATATATACTTATAAAGTTTACCAGAGTTTTTACACTCCATATAAGAGATAAGCAACCTCCCTGAATCCTCTAACTTTGCCAGATCTAGTTTCCTATTGGCAGGGCCACACCCAGTGATACCTATGGATCTTGGGTGGTGTTCACATGGGGCTCGCATGAATCTTTGTGAGGAAAAGGAGGTCACGAGATCCAATCACATCACAAAGCATACCTGATTAAGAGCAAAATGCACCATTACAATTCCAACAACCAATGGATGTGGTAGATGTTACCAACCAAAAGGGGTAACCCCATAGGAGGAAACCAACCAACACTCCCTAATTTTCCCTTCTTAATGATTATATGCCACATGCATCAACCATGCACCTCTCACCATTCGACATCCCTCTTAAATGAAGGTGGGCTGCTACTCAATAAGTACTTTGATAATTTTGCAATCGGGTGCTTATACTTGTTGTTTTGGGCATTTAGTATACATAAAGGGGTGATTTGGAAAATTGATCAATCTTCACAGTAAATTTG
This sequence comes from Pinus albicaulis, assembly GCA_034641835.2. Lineage (NCBI taxonomy): Eukaryota > Viridiplantae > Streptophyta > Pinopsida > Pinales > Pinaceae > Pinus > Pinus albicaulis. Next base: position 363,154,367 of record CM076571.1, on the reverse strand, counting down.
TTGTCACCTTACCATGGGGGTTAATCCTTAGTCCTAGTCCAATGGGACCTCCCTTGAGGCCTTAGGGTTATAGGAGGGGCACTACTTGGAAAACTTGGATTGAAATAACATGTTCATTCACCCTTACATGATACCTGACACTTTCCATGTCACATTATAAACCCCTTATATACCATCTCCATTCTTCTGGTCTAGCTTGTCATTGGTTCGTTGGGATTTGGCACCCCCTCTTATCCACATCTTTGAGTAGGGCCGAGAAACATTGCCCTGGAGGTTGATACAACTAAATGAACGGAAAAGCATAATATGGTGATGATGAAAGGAAAAGTAAAATAAAAATGTAGAAGATGGTCGTGACATAAATTAGCGCGTGGGCAAAAGTCTATTATGAGCTCTACCCTCCTCATTAGCCAAATGAAGGATTGTTCATTGATATCTCGCGAGTACTTTTATTGTTGAATAATTTTCTATGGTTATTGTATGCAATTCATTTTGCTAGGGTTTCTATATTCCTTGTTTAAGTGCATATCTTTATATGACTTTTTTGGTGAAATGTTGCAGGCTTTAATTAAATATCTTGAACAACCCTTGAGAACCTTCTAGAGAGCTTTTCTCTTCTTATATCCCCGTATTGAATGATAAATAGGGTTTCAAAAGCGAAAACTTAGGGTTTCACCCCTTACTCCTTTCAAGCGTTTGATATCTCCATAATAATTTTCCCCTAGACTCCATCACCCAAGTAGTCAGTAGGCCTTGGCTTCCACATAGATGGTCAAAACTTTAAAAACTACATTCTTTTCTCTATCCTAATCAATTTTGGCCCTTTAAGGCAAGCCGTTAGGGCTACGACATAGGGCCAAATTCAACTAGGGTTAAGCATTGGCTTGTTTTGAGGTTTCTCTTGCTTGTTGGACCTTATGACATCAAAATCTTGCATTTTGCATGGTTGGAATAGTCTCCCTAGGGTTGATGTCACAAACCCTAGGAAATTCTACCTTAGGAAACCCTAATCTAGCATCAAGGCTTCAACTTAAGCCTTGTAGAAGGCTTGTGTCTCCCTATTTGTTGATCATATCTATCTTACAAGTCTTTTCTTGGTTTTATATGTCGAAGTGTGCCATTTGTGTAGCATATCGTCCAAACCCTAGGCTATAAGCCTTCCTTGTAGGTTCCTTAGAGGGTACACTATTCCTTATCACATTGGATTGAGCCTTGTTCTTAGCTTGAGTGCCCTTTTTGAGCCTATTCCAGCTGTCACCTTTGAGATATTGCCTTATAATATTTGTTAGGTGACTTATATTGAGAAGACCCTCTTGTGGTTAAATTCCACTAAAGAGTAGGAGGTGGAGTGCTGTGGTGACAATGGCCTCCACCCCATTGTTGTATCTTTTTCTGGCCCTTGTCTGGTGAGGCATCTTAGAACAATTGCTAGATTTTGAGGCAACAATAGGTATTGTAAGGGTGCCAACGAACTTTTTAGATTTGAAAGCTTGAGAAGGACAGATTTGGATACTATGAGGTGTATGGGATGTTCTCATTCTTAAAGATTACATATAAGCTTGGCTTGCAATCATAGAATAATATTTGTGTTGATATAGGAGATTCAAAATAGGTCTAAAGTGGTGAAATGTGTGTGTGTGATACAATGGACTTGGTCATACCTAAATGCAAGGTCTATACCGTTGAAAATTGTAACTAGGTTTGATCTTCATAATTTTTCATTGTACTTATATTATTTCATGTAAAGCTAAAAAAGAAGAAAAATAATTATTTATTATTATTTTTCAAGCATGGGTTTCATGCTTAAAGTCAAAATTATTATTTAGATTAAGCATGTTCCGTTGAAATTTTGATGTTCTATGTTGTAACAACCACTTATTGCAAAACTTCTTTATGCTTCAATATTATATAAGCAATTGTAGATAGAACATAAATCAAATGCACAATAGAAGACAACCAAGAATACAATAGAGATGCAAAGTACAATGAGAGACCAAGAGAATGAGTAAGTCCACCCAAATCTGAATAAGTTGTACTATGAAGATCACTTGTAGTAGCAGCAAATGCATATACTGAATCAACCTTTCTTTCAACTGAATCAACACTGAAACACTGAAGCACTGAATTAACCTTGGCTCACTAAGTTCTGCTATTACTCTCCAAGTCTCTCTCTCACAATCTTCTCCAACTCTCACTCAAGTTCAAATTCTTCTTTCACAATGCACAAGCAGTGAGGGGAGAAAGCATGAGGCACATATATATAGGAGGAGCTATGAATCCATGCCATAAAGGAGGAGTAACTCACATGCCAAGAGGGAGAGTAACATATGCCCATTTGAGAAATGTAATTCATGCCATTAAGAAGGTATGCATGCCTTTGTAACTTATTCCATTAAGAAGGAGAGTGTAACATATGCATTAAAAAGTGCGTAAGAGGAATCTTTGTTGACATGCTTTTATTGAGTGTAAGAGAATCTTTTATGACGTGCTTTAATGAGTGTAAGAGAGTGTAAGAGCATTAATGAGAGTGTAAGAGAACATTATTGAGAGCCATGATTGAGTGACTTGAATTTCTTTTTAATAATAATAATATCATAAAGAGGATAATAATAATATTGATTATAAAATATTAAGTCGAGATTGAACTATTATGATTGATTAATGATAAGAAGTGATTTTTTCATCAACAATACTTGATTGCCAATTGATGTAAGGTGGTTTACTATCTTGAGACTTTCTAATTTTAGAAAATCATCCTTGAGCTGTCAATTTTCAACACTCCCTCTCAGCGAGGGAGGAATTTCTTTCTGCATCAAAGATTTCTTCTTTCTCTGCTCATCTTTTTTTTTATCTCTGCTCTGTATCATCTGGAACAATGATGTCTCACTCTAATGAAGAAGAATCATCATAGGGGAGATTCATCCATCACCCTATATTCATATAGGGGGATTGTTAATTTTAGTTAACAATGGTATGTTCTATGCTTTGCACAATTACTTCAATGATCTTTTAGTAGCCCAATGACAATTTCCAATTTAGTTTTCCAATAACAATCACATTGACAGTAACTGTAGATAGAACATGACCAATAAAATGCAAAAGATAAGCCAAGACAAGAGGACACCAGATTTGGCAGATGCTAGGGAAAAACCCGAGATCAATTCTTCTTATTATTATATCAAATGTTCAACAGAGAGACAGAGTATAATAAAGTAAAAATTGACTTGCCAAATGATGATCAAAGCAACCCTATCAAATTTGAAATTTCCTGCAGTAGTGAATAACATTAATCAGAAAGTCAACGTTGGTCAAAGCAACAACAAATTGTCCTTAGAGCAGCTCTAGGGAAACTCAACCTTCTAAAGTGGTCAAAGTCATTCCAAAAATAGTAATGAAAAGTTGAAAACAACGATCAAACTTGGTCAAACTCTGCGGTCAATTTTGCTATCAACCCTAGATTGGTTTGCAGTCAAAGTCAATAGAATGCCTCGATTTCTGTGCCAATAAATGTGGCTTGCCAAAAATGAAATTTGGACTAAAAAATCGCAGTCAAATGAAGCGAACAAAGTTCCTTCTCAAGTTAAAATACTCCAGAATACTTGGAATATGAAAATATCCATGAGGATACAAATATTATATTAGATAGTATGAAGAATGAGATGATTGAGAATTACAAATGAGGCTTGCTTATATACCTAGGCAGGTGCCTCTTCACGAAAGGTCATGTCTCATCAGACATGGCCTTTCAACCTAATTACTAATTATCTAATTAATCATTATTTACATTATTTTATTCATTACATTGCCTTCCTCAAAAAGCTTTGTCCTCAAAGCTTGTTGCTGAAAGGCCTCGATTTTTTTTCCTGCTACGAACATCTTCTCGTCTCGGGGCAGTCATCCTTGTCGATACAAGTTGATATGATCCTCTAAGTGACAAACAAAATTGTCGCACTGAGAATGGATCGGACCATCCTAAATCAATCTTTTGTGGAATCTTATGATGACTGGCAACTTGTGATGACTTGTTATCACATGAGCGGACTGTACTGACATGAGTCTTCTTCAAAACATTTAGCCTGGTGTTTCTGTTTTGAATACGTAGCTTGGTTGAGTTGTCTGCTCTCGTGATTTGGATGTTGATAGGGAACTTTCTTGGTTTGACTTCTTTGCTCTTCTTCTGGCGAGGATGTTATTGAGTTGGTTACAGGACCTTCACTTTGTATGTTCCTCGTCTGAAGTGCAACATCTAAGTTTGTATTTTTTGCAACTTGCTTGTCTTCTTCTTGAGTTGTGACATTTACTGTATCAATGTTCGTTTTTTTTCAACTTGAACTTCTACATTTGAAGATTTCGACGATTCTTTTTCGACAAGTTGTTGCACCTTGTTTTCTAATGACTTCTTGTCTTTCTTCAGCTTCTTAATTTGCGTTAGTAATTTGTTGTTGTGGTCCTTGAGGCGAGCAACTTCTTCATTCTTGTTAGTGGTGATTTTGTCAATTTCCTTTTGCATATTTTTTATCACCTTTTTACCTTCTTGAGAAATTACCTTGGAAATTTCTTGTATGTCTTGAGGCATCACTAAATTTGGCTTCAAGTTAACGTTGTGCAGCGTTATTTTCTTCTTTTTGTAGGAGAATGTCAAAAACTTCTTTTTCGCATTAAGGATGAATGACCCGAGTGATTCCATCCAGAGTGAACCTAGAACTATATCACTATTGCTGCAAAATAAGGTTTTAACGGTGAATTGTGAGACAAAGGAATACTCTCCAATACTTAGGTGTAAATTCTCTATGTTGTATTGTTTGTCATTTGCGTGAAATGAATTTGTTTCAGTTATATTTGATTCAGGGTTCACTAATTGGTTAGCACATTCAGTACTAACGTAATTATTCTTTTGAGTAAGATCGATAGATATGAGAACTTCCTTTCCCGCAAGTGACCCTTTGATTTCAATTAGCGCATAGACACACATACTATAATTTTTAGGAAATCTTCCATTACTAGTTTCCATTTCACTTCGCTGATAATTTCGTCCACAATACTTTAACTGCGGGGTTTATATATATTAACAAATTTTGGAATATGATATTGTATTCCCCTTTTTATATATCAATACCTTTTGAATATTTATTTATTTAAATAATCCTTTGCACTTTGTACTTCAAACTTCTCTTTTATATATATAAAGTGCACTTCACTTCTCTTATATATATATATAAAGTGATCTTGCTTTTCTATCTAACGCTTTTTTTATTTTTTTTATGACTTTATGGTTTTCTTTTATGAAGTGATCTTTTATTTCATAAAATAATCCACTTATGATACCTTCACTTCAATGTTCTTTGAACAATATAATATCTTAACTCTTTTATTTTACTTATAAATGTACTTTTTATAATAATTTTCTTTTTTAATATTTTCCTTTATATGTACTTTTATAATATTTTTCTTTTATATAGAAGTATGCTTGCTTCTTAGAAACTCTAAATACTTTCTAATAAGACAGTTATGTGAAATCTTTTGTCCACTTTTATTTAATGGCTTTCCAAACTTATATAATAGCCTACTTCTTCTAATTTCCACGTATGGCACAATGTTTAAAGTCAAGTATGAAAGTCAATTCTTTTCTCCTTGATGCAACCTTTCAATTACTTGAATCTTTGATCGCACATAGTTCAAAACTACTTGAACAACCACGAGTATTATTCTTAAAAGAACATTCTTTTTTAATTATATGTATACCAATTTTATTTAGACCATAAATCTTATTTGGAGAGTCACGTCTATAGAAAGGTGGGTTGCGATTGTAGGCAGCAATCGTGACTGCAAGATAACACCCAGATGATGGTTGGTAGGTAGGGTCAACGGTGAGAACAATGCGGTTTCAAACTCAATTGGCAATGGATCTGCATATTTGAATGTGCAACGATTGTTGAGGGTGTGGTTTCCCAACGGTGGGGAATTGACATAGTAGTGAAACCGACACAATAGTAAAACGAGATTTGATGTCAACGGAGGTTGGTTGAAGATTGCAGTAGTGTGCTATGATAACCGGTGGTAGGGGCGACTGAGAAGATCCAGTGTTGCGGTGTGAGGGATCATCAAATGGTAGATCAATGGTATTTTTCTCAGTGGGCGACGAGGACGACTATCAGACGCAACATGTACATCGACTACGTCGACTACCAAATGAAGCGAAGGCTACGGAGGAAGTGATCTGCGACGCTGATGGAGGGGCTACGGAAAAGCAACGACGCTAGTCTGAGGTCGATTTGCAACGATCTCTTGGTGGTAGTGGCTGGCAATGGATGCGGGATGGTAGAAGCACGACAATGAAACGAACACGATGTCTAGCGGATGCGTGGACAGGGAAGTAGCGGTGTCAAAATGACAACCTGTTGTTTTGGGTATGTCTTGGCGTTGCTGGCCCGAATAGTGGCTGTAGGGTTTTTTTTTTGAAAGTTGCTTTTTTTTCTTTCTTTTCTTTTCTTTTCTTCAATATAATTTTTTTTAATGTATTTTTTTTTACTTTCACTTCCCTTTTATGATATGTATTATTTATTTATTTTTATCTTTTGACTTTTTGACTTTTTTGTTTTTTTCAACGTCCCCCCCCTTTTTTTTAACTTAATTCTTTTTCTTTAAAAAAAAAAATATGGCCAAGGGCCTCCGATGAATTCAGTAATAGCAGCGGAGAAACTCCCAAGGTTTAACGAAACGCTTCGACGACAACAACGTGGACGAATTTTTGATGGCCAAGGGCCTGGATCGGAGAGCGTGGCTCTGTGCAACGTGAGCGGCCAGAAGATCGATTGTTCCGATACCAAATGAAGCGAACAAAGTTCCTTCTCAAGTTAAAATACTCCAGAAGACTTGGAATATGAAAATATCTACGAGGATACAAATATTATATTAGATAGTATGAAGAATGAGATGATTGAGAATTACAAATGAGGCTTGCTTATATACCTAGGCAGGTGCCTCTTCACGAAAGGTCATGTCTCATCAGACATGGCCTTTCAACCTAATTACTAATTAACTAATTAATCATTATTTGCATTATTTTATTCATTACATCAAATGTGGTCAAAACACCCCTAGTCAATGCTGGTCAAACTTGCAAGAGACTCTGAAATTTCGGCCTTGTAATACGTCCTGCAATTTGTCCTTCTGTTGCCACACGTGTGAGGAAAAGAGATGCCCAATAAGTTGTACAAACCAATCTGATGACGAGAGAGAAGAATGTGTGAGATGAGATGATGCCAAATGAAGTTTGAGGTTCTCTCATATTTATACAAGTCGTTGAGGGTGAAGTAACATGTCTCTTGGGCTTCATGAACCTACATGATGATGTGGCCGACCTTGACAATTTGCACATGTGTGGACATAAATTCAAAAACACATTTTTGCTTATACAAATTTAATGATCTCTAGGTCAATTTTGGTCCTCTTGAAAAGATGAATTCAATGCAATAGTCATCTCCATCGAATGAGCTGTCCAATGTGGAATTTGGCACTAGTTGCCAATTTTAACACTCCCTTTTAACTAGGGAGAATTCCACTTGCCAATATCCATCATCATGCCATCTTGTCATCATGATCCATCTTTGCATCTCGTCTCAACTCTGCTGAACACTGATATAGATAATGAAGAATAATCGATCGAGAGTGAGTCACAAGACCTTACCACTCTCCATTAGCAAAAGTCAGTCTAGGGGTAGAACCCCAATCCCAGATCAAGTTGTTGAACACCATGCATCCTAGACATAGGGAGTATGACAGTACACGATGCGTTCATCTATAGTGCTATGGTCCCTATCATCTTTTCCCAACTCATTGGCCAAATGAGAGGTACTTCCCATGAGTCCCGGACTACATGGGTAGGATGTATGCTGGGGCATCCATAGGAGAAGGTGAACCACTCATCCTGCTCATATGCCATAGGAGAAGGTGAACCACTCATCCTATGCATATATCATCAATCGTAGGGGAAGGTGAACCACTCACCTGTAGAAAATTCTATTTCCCACCCCGGTTTTCAGTTTTCACCTTATTACTCCAAAATAATTAAATGCCCTTTCCCATATCCATACATTTAATAAACTGGAAAATAAATTTGCTGAAAACACAAATTCTGGAAATTTTTTTTAGAATGCTGAAAATGCAGAAATAAAATAACAGCAGTAACAAACAGTCATTCAACACATCATAACTCAGTATTTTTGGTCAAGGTGACCCTGGAAAAACCCCCTACAACTCTTGGGGAAAACCAGTTCGAAAGCTCCTTCTTATTTCTGGAAAAATGCTTTTTACAGTGATAGAAATATTCAACAAAATAAATAATCAGCAAACAGACTTTTACAACTTATCTCTTTTTCCGTGCTTAACCAACGCCTCGGAAAACGCACAAACAACAAAACAGGAACAGCAATAAATGCTGTACGGATTTCTCGATTTGCGTGCCCAGAAATCTGCAATAAATGCAGCTGTACGGCCACCTTGAAATCTGTGCCAAAACATCAATAAATGTTGCTGTACGGACCTAGAAAAACGTGCCAAAAATGCTGCAAAACTCAGCTGTATGGAACAGCCACTAGCTGCTTCGATTTCTGTGCCAAATACTGCTGTACGGCTGCTGTACGGCCTGCTGTACGGCCTCCCTGCCTAGGAAACCGTGCAAAAATCAGCCTGCTGTTTGCTAAATCTGCTGCATTGTCTTGTTGAAATGTCTTGCTGAAATGCTGCCTTGGAATGTGTGCCAAGCTGCTGCCTCCTTCTCCTCACTGCCCAGAAATCTCCCTTGCTCTCTTGCTCTCCTTCTCCCAATCTGCTCATGAAAGAATGAATGACCTTTTCCTCTTTTTCCTCCTTTAACCTAACCCTAAGTGACTTTTGGGGAATCCCTAAATCCAATGGCTGAGATAGATTGAGATCTAGGGCTGAGATTAAATGCTCATTTAAATCTCACTTTCTATTTTTTAATTCACCCCACTTTAATAAAGACCCACTTAGTCTTTTATTTCCAAAGTCACTTTTTCCTTTTTAATTTTATATTGACTTTATTAAAGTCACTTTAAAATTAGACTTTAGTAACTTTATCACTTAAAGTCACTTTTAAATTAGATTTGACTTTATAACTTTATAAAGTCACTTTAGTAACTTTATCACTTAAAATCACTTTAAAATTAGATTTGACTTTATAAAAATTATAAAGTCACTTTAGGAGAAAAATTAAATTCTTTTAGACACTTTTCCCTAGGCCAAAGATCAAAGCCTTAGGGAACCACCTGTCCTCCGGTAACCAAATTTCAACACTCCCTCTTACCGAGGAAGGTGTTCCTCACCACACCCATCTTGTCTCTCAAGTAGACATGCTTGCCCCGTGGTAAGGCTTTGGTAAGAATATCTGCAACCTGCTCATCAGTGGGAATATACTCAAGCTTCACAGCTCCTTTCCGAACATAGTCTCTGATGAAATGATATTTGATCCCGATATGCTTTGACCTGTCATGAAATACTGGATTCTCCGTGAGTTTAATGCAACTCTGATTATCACAGTAAATCACTGAAGGTCTCAACGGCTGACCAAATAAGCCAAACAACATCTTGCGAAGCCGGATGGCCTCACAACTAGCTAGACTGGCTGCCATATACTCTGCTTCCGCTGAACTCAATGCTACTGACTGCTGCTTTCGGCTGAACCATGACACAACCGCCGAACCCAACCCAAAACAGCACCCTGAAGTGCTCTTCCTATCAGAAGCACAACCTGCCCAATCCGAATCAGTGTAACCTGCCAATCTCACTCCATCCCCCTGCCTGTAGTCCAGACCATAATCCACTGTCCCCTGCAAGTATCGCAAAATGTGTTTTGCAGCCACCCAGTGAACCTTCCTAGGCTCACACATAAACTGACTCATCGTGTTGATTGCAAAACAAATATCTGGTCTAGTGTTGACCAAATACATCAAGGAACCAATCAGCTGTCTGTACAATGTGGGATCCACCAACTCGGAATCCGAAGCATGAAGCTTCTTCCAGTTGGTGATCATCGGTGTCGACATGGGTCTACAATCCTCCATGTGGAATCTGCCAAGGATATCCACAATATACTTCCCCTGCCCCAGAAAGAAATGCCCCTCCTCCTGGCACACCTCCAAACCCAAAAAGTAATGCATCAAGCCGATGTCCTTCATCTCAAACTCCGTCGCAAGATCTCTCTTGCAGTGCTCTATGAGTTTCTCTGCACCTGTAATGACTAAGTCATCCACATACAACACCAGAATGAGAGGCTCCTCACCTATCACAATATAGTAAAGGTTCGGATCTGCCTCACTCTTTGTGAAACCCATCTTCTGCAAGTAAGTATCTATCCTGGAGTACCAAGCTCTGGGAGCTTGCTTCAGGCCATAAAGGGCCTTCTTCTGTCTGCACACATGGGACTCCTTCCCATGCACCTCAAAGCCCTGTGGCTGCTCAATGTACACCTCCTCCTGTATGAAGCCATTGAGAAATGCGGTCTTCACATCCATCCGGTGGATCTTCCAACCCATCTCTGCTGCTATCGATATAATGGAGCGAATCGAAGTATATCGAGCCACGGGAGCGAAGGTCTCCTCATAATCAACTCCCTCTACCTGGGAGAACCCTCTAGCCACAAACCTCGCTTTGAATTTCTCAATGCTGCCATCTGCAGCATGTTTTACCTTGTAAAGCCATCTGGAAGTAACCACGGATTTGCCCTCAGGCCTCGGCACCACCTCCCAAACATCATTCTTCATGATAGAAGAATACTCCTCCTGCATGGCCTCTCTCCAGACCTACTGGCTAGCTGCCTCCTCATAGCTAGAAGGCTCAGAGTCAAGGATGCTGGTAGCCATTGCCATATAGCTACAAAACCTCTCAGGTGGTCTGCTCTCTCTCGCATCGTCTCTTAGGCTCGGGAAGAATGTATGTGGCATCTCTCAAGGTGTCCCCGCTCACTCGCTCCTCCTCGAGTGCACCCCTCCGCCGCCGAGAATAAAACCTCCTCCCCTTCTTCAACACGGGAGCCCGAACTCCCCGACCGTCTCGTCCGCCGTCCTCCCCGCCCGCACCGAACTCCGTAGATGCCGAGGTACCGTGTGAATCGTCCATCGCGGGACTCCCCGAACTCGCTTTGTGGACGGCCGCCCATAGCACCACCCTCCTCGACTCGCGAGCCACTCCCCACCGACTTTATTCGACATCGTCAAGGATGTGCCCCGATCCTCCCTTCGATCCTCGCCCACCGGATCCCTCGCGACCGACTCAACCTACGTCGAGGGTCTGGCTGATCCAGATACTCTAACTCCCGTGACCTCCTAAAGGC